>MNCI01026130.1:0-17658 GCA_015680685.1 Gnetum montanum
CATCTTTGGGACCACAGGCTTTACAAGCCTCTCATATTCCTCTTCGTCACTTCATCCTTCATAGCCCAACTTAAACATCCTTCTTGTTATTCAACCCTCCCTCAATACTAATGTCCATTGCATGGTTCTAAGATTCTTAACTCCTCTTGTATTTGTTAGTGCAAACTTTCCAAATAATGAAAATGCTCCAAGGTTTCTACGAAACCTTTCAAATGATCTAGGACCTCACGAAAGAGCTGAAAAAGCTCAAAGCGTCAACCACCCAAATAGTTAAGATCATGGACTTCAAGTAACATGACTCCATCAATCTTACAATCCCTTAAATAATTCCTTATGGGCATTCCCATCCCCTAGTTTACCAAATATGACAGAGAAGATGATCCTAACTCTCACCTTATGACTCTTCATTTTGAATGTTTTTTGTTATAGGCCTGGCCCCATACTATTATGCATGTCTTCGCTATTTCCCTCATAGGGAAAGCCTTGCATTGGTACTATGCATTACCTAGAGGACTTGATCTCAAATTTTCTTAATCATTTCAAATGTAATTTGAAACTCGATACAATGCTTAACCAATTGATGAAAGTTAAACAAGGGCTCCTTCAACCTATGTAGAGGTTTAAACAATAATGTGATCCTCTCCTTAATGATATTCCTAAGCTCATCGCTAAGATGCATCTTTTTGCCATCTTCAATGGGCTAGTTCATAATGTTATTAATTACAAATTATATTACCTAGACTCATGATTCCTTAGCCAAGCCTTCTTCTAAATAAAAAACACAGAGGATGCCATTGAAGCTAGGAATGACCTTGCTTACATAACATATAAGAATTAACATATGAGAAAGGATAAGGATGGGGGAAACGAAAATACATAGCCATGACCACTATGGCCAAAGAAAATAAGATGACATAGGGGCCAAATACAACACAACCGAAAGCTCTTGCTACCATTACTCAAACATCAACCTCTAGAGCTTCTACATCTAATCTTCCAAAATCCAATCTTGAATGAAAATATTGGTGTAAGTATATGAACTTATTTATTAAATCATTGGATCTTATCAATCAGTTGCTCAATGTAGCAGTCAAAAACATCAGTGGCTGGAGCACCAAGAGGTCATCAGGCATACAACCTAACCATCGATCTGTGTGAGGGCCATGCTGGAAAAAAATGGAAACAGGGTGCTTTGAACAGTCAAGTCGATTAGACAGTGAATTAATTGGTGTATAATAACCTTTCATAAANCATACAACCGATGCGTAATGTGGATAGGCATAGCTTACAACAAAGTGGTATGTTCATAGCTCCTTGAATTACTCTCAACAGCTTGCTAACAAGGATCCTCTACTTGCCAGTCTTTTTTCCATAGCTAATCGCCAGAAAACCAAAATGCCAAAATTCCAATCTTCAAAGCCAATCGCAAGACAAGTGATTCTCAAAGCCATCAATCCCAAAAGCCAACCCTCAAAGCCAATTGTAAGAAAGGTGATTCTCAAAGTCAATAGTGCCCAAAGGCACTAACCCCAACCCCTTGAACATTGTTCATTGGGGTATTTATAAAGTTAGATGCAGGAAAGAAATGTGGTTTGGATGCTATGTGTCCTAAGTAACAGAGTACAAATGTGATTGTGCCATGCTACTGTGTAATGCTAGGCTACAGTGTTACGCTAACATGCTATGCTGCAATGTGATGCTGAATGTGAAACCTACTATGCTATGACCATACTGTTCAAGCTGCATGTGCCAGAATCTAGTGAACTACCATGTTTGTTATAAAGAATGCCAATAATGAATGCAAAGTGGAGCCTGTGCTCTAGAACTATGTCTTCCCTACTCTTGTGAGCAAGGTCAAGCATAGGGACAACATTGGGGATAATTAGGGGGGTGAAAAACAAAGCAAAGTTGCTAATTCTATCTGTTGAAGAAATGCAGAGATAGGAGTGACCACTATGAATAAGTTCTAGAGCTAATCAAAGACGTCCTAATGCTTTCATGCGAGTGTTATGCTATTTATGTTGCCTAGCATATTGGCATAGTGTAAACATCTGCATGCTATGTTGTGCTACGCTAGTTTTGAGAGAAATCTTGCCCAAAAGCTAAAAATACCTATATGAGGCTTAGCTAGGCAAGAAACTTCTATAATTGGCAACTCTTTCATCCATGTTGAAAGGTCCTGTGACCTACGGAGTTCATCCTTGGAATAATTTTATGCTTTCTGTCCTTGCTACACTATGCTACGTTGTGTAGCATAGCACAACATAGCAACCAATGTGACATGAATTCCTATTTGATCTACAATGCTTTGTTGAGAAATTCTTCTTAGGACCTAAGGGGTGAAGCAGGATAAGAAGTCTTGGAAGTCTGAATGTGGCTAAGTGCAATCCCTTTGCTAGGAACCACTTGGCAGGAGACCTTTGTGCATTCTTACCATACTACGCTATGCTATGCTGCATAGCGTAGCCTAGCATAGCACCCAAATTTTCCTGAATCTTATCTCATTTTGCAAAGATTCTATTATGGGATGTTGGTCATGTCTTGGCATTATTGTAGAAGAAGCATGTTTGACAGTTAAGGCATGGGCAAATATGCTTACTCCATTAGATCCATCTGAGTAGGAGTATCATCATAGTACATCCCTACTACACTATGCTACACTGTGTAGTGTAGCATAGCAGAGCACTCAAATTGAGATGACTTTTGATAAAATTTGCCACATTTTGCTACATCGTGATGGTCATGCATCAAGGATGAAGTGGGGCAAGTATCCCAATGGGCTGAGTCGTTGTCAATCTAGAGCCCAATCATTCTTCTCAAGGCCTGCTACGTTGTGCAACATAGTAAGTCTCATAGTTGCTAGGACCTAGGCCCTGGGTAGACCATCAATCAGGTCAAGTGCCAAGCTAGGCCAGCTAGAGGGTGAAGCAAGCCTGTCACCCTAGGAGATAGAAAATTTTTTGGACTGTATGATGTACCCCAATGCCGCTTTCATACAAACTAGCTCCATGGATGGGTGCTACATTGACTATGCTATAGACGATGGTAGCCAAGCCTAGAAGTGGCTTTGTAGGCATTAGGACTTCTAGGATACCATATTGCATGCATAGTTCGATGTGACACCACACTCGTAGAGATCCTTACCCAAATTTTTAAACTTTGCTGAATCATGAATGTCCTAAAATTTATGGTGTTTCAATGGCCCCTCTTTGTTGACATCTAGAGGATCTACTCGAGAGACATCAACAAAGAATACAAAACACCATGAAGAATAAAACACCAACATCACTCTTTAGTGCTCACTCAGATGAAACTTCACTACATTTGAGGGTACCTGGAGGGCGATGTAGGATAAGGGGACAAGGGATGGATTTGAGGAAATAGATTCGGGGAAGGAATGAATGTAAAATATGATGATTTGAAAAACTATTACCATAGCATGATCCCTCATTGGAGTGCTTGTGAGGGAGTTAGCATGCATGGGTGTCTTTCTTTCTAGGACTTTGACCTCTTACCGAAGTGCTTAGAGATGGTTGATTTATGGCCGAAGTGATTGTAAAGCAACTATAGTACCATTTGTTTTAGGAACTTGTTTTTTTTCTGAGCTTTTTTCTCTTTTGTGCTTTTTATTGCACATCCATGTTCACATGAAGACAACCTTGTCGTCATCGTAGGATAGGTGTTTCCTCCCTAGGATGAGCTATGTTACATCCATGTGGGGCTTTGTCCTACCTACAATGACTTTCCATGGGACGAGTTGCACTATGCCCATCATGGACTTGGTAGTTGGGCATGTGGGAGGGCTTTATGTGCATTGGGAAAGCTTGTAAAGGGGATATGGAAAACTACAAGTATAAGGAAGAGTAGGGCATGCACTCTCAAGTAGATAAGTAAATTGAACTAGGTACTTCGGAGCAGCACAATGTCTTGTTCTCATGGTGAAATGCATTCCTAAAAGAAGCCATCTTTTCTGTTATCCTGCAAACACAATAGAGAGAAAACTAGAAAAAGGTAACCATCTAGTGAAGTGAGGGTAAGGTCCTGCTTGCTTTGGACACTATGAGAGTGGTAAGTGTTGTGTCTGACATGTGTGATGTCTAAAGTAGGAAGGCCAACATCGATTCTCATAACGGTAGGCTATAAAGGTTAGCACTGAAGAGGCTAAGAGTGGTGGTGATGCAGGCACTCACTATTCATTACCTAAGGCAAACATCATGTAGTCCAACTACAAGGTGAGAATCCTAATAGTTGAATGTCTTTTTGGCTCGAATTATGATGAGGGTTTGAGGATGCAACCTTGTGGCTAGGCCACAATAGTGCTAGGAATCTAGCAGTAGGTGCTGATGGTAAGAGCTACTATCAAGATGATTGGTTGTGGTAGCAGTAGCTCCAGAAGGTTAGGAAGATGTTAAACAACATCTCCAGAAGATCAGCAAGATGACAAGGGCGATGACGTTGCATGTGTTCAAGAGGGTTTTTTCTTGACAATGTGAATTGCATTCTAGAACTAGAACATCCTACCCCATGTTGTCCAGGAAGTTTGAAATTATGCATGCTCAATTGTTTACAATTTCACATGTATGAGTTGGGAGGCGTTGCATCATGAATCCAATTTAGGATCTTGGTAGACCATCAAATGTGCTAGTTTAAGGTCCCAGTAGACCAATGTCCTAGTTCAATGTCCTAACAGATTGTTGTTCTAGTTTAAGGTCCTAGAAAACTATGCATGACTAGTTTAAGATTGTAGCAGACCATGCTGTGGATGCCAGTTTTATGTCATGGCCCAAAGACATGTTGTGCTAGTTTAACATCATAGCAAATTAGCTATGCCAGTTTATAGTCATAGCGAACTATCTGTGCTAGTTTATAGTCATAGCAGATTACCTATTCCAGTTTTACGTCATAGTGAACATTCATCTTACCTTGCTTTGCATTCAATGTGATCCTTTACATTAAACGTAGTATGGATTTACATACATGTGGTTGATGGGATTTGCAAACTCATTTTCATCTACGTTGGCCAATTTGAATGCCCCATTTTCATAGGCTTTTGTGACTATGAAAGGGCCTTGAGAACTAAGTCCCCCTTTTTAATCAGTTGTTGATCAATACTAGGAAACGAGAAGTTATCCTTAATTTTCACCCTATTTAAATCTCAGAATTCTATAAAAATTCATAAAATCTTGATTTTCTTAGGTGTGACTACAATGTTTGAGACCTAATCTGAGTAATCAACGGCCTAAATGAAACTGACATAATAGAGTTTGGTGATTTTGTCATGCATAGCTAAGGTAATCTCTGGTTTAACTTTGCATGATTTTTGTTTAAGCACTTTGATAGATGGATCTAAGATAATGTTGTGTTGTATGAGTCATGGGTCTAGGCCTGGTATGTCCTCATATGACCACACAAACACTTTGACATTGTCATTAAGGACTTTAGAGATGTTTTGTTGCACTTGTGGCTCTCGTAGGAAACTGACTTTTAATGTTTTTACCTCACCTCTAGATGCCGTTACAGGGGCTTCAATAAGAGGGTCCTCAGTCACATCCCCGGCCTCTAAGTCTATGATCTGGACTAGGTGTTTGGGCCAATCTAGAGATGTTTCCAGGGACACTGTAGTGTCATGAGTGGATGATTCCAAGTCTAGTGATTCTAAGCTTAAGTGTTTTGTAAGCCTGCCATGAGGTCCTATCAGGACAAGGGGCATGTGGAGATCACTTTGTATAGCCATTTTCAAAGCACTCCTACAAAATCATCAAATAAGAAAATGTCAAGAAAATGTGTAGACAAGGTAATCATGCGTTGCAACATAATTACTAGTTTAAGGTCTCAATGGACTGCAACAATGCAGAAGTATATTTTAATATTTCCAATTTAAGGTCGTAGTGGATCGTTAACATGTAAACCTTCATGCTAAACATTGCTAGTTTAATGTCATAATGGACTGCTAACAGTTTAAAATATAAAGGAGAAGTCAAGGTCGCCAGTTTAAGGTCATAGCAGACTCTAACCATGCGAAATTGTGAAAAATGAAGTAACAATTTAACACCTCTGTGTGCTATGCTATCCCTGCATGCTATGTTGTAGCAAACCCATGTTACACTATAGGGGACAGGAATGTTCCCTGCTACACTATAGTAGACAAGGGCACCATGTGTCGCTCGTGGAATGTAGAACATTCTACGTTATGTGCACGAGATGAAAGTAACAGGTTTTTGATCTCATGGGCTATAAATAGCGGGTTACCCCCCAGTAATCTAGTTGCTTTCACTGACACTTACACCCTAGATCGAGAGTGTAGCATAGTTGAGCTTAGAGTTAGCATAGCAATCATAGCGTAGCAGTTGATACAATAGATACATTTGAGTTTTGTGAATAGGAAATGGTGCAAAAGAGTGAGCGCAAGCATCAAGGGCTTGCCAACTTAGCCAAAGGGGAGTGCACCCTGTGACACCTTCCCAAGGCACATGTTGAGAAGCAACAAGAGGCTCCATTCACTTCGTAAGTCACTACGCTACCCTCATTTTCATTGTAAAATTTATCAAGTTAGATTTCCATTTCTGAAACTATTTTGGTTGTCTCAGTGGTCACTATGGCTACAATGTGACTATTGTTATTACTTTTGCTATTTTTTTGGCTTCTGAGCTATTGCTATCACCACTCTGGCTACAGTGGCCATGGTGGTTGCTATGCTATGGCTGTGCATGGCACCACCCTAGCCACCATTGTTAGGAATGGTCACTAGGCTATCATAGGGGTCTGGGTGGCATAGCGCATGCTTAGAATAGCATACTTTCCTTAGAAGGGATTTTTTGTTTACAAAGTTTCAGGGCAACACAGCACATGCCTGACTTAGCATAGCATGAGCAAAGGGGGAGTTTATTTTGTCTGTGTTTTACCTAGCTATGTTTCATGCAATGGGGTAGGATTGGGACAATGGGGATGTTGTGTGTATTTTTTTAAAGCCACATTATTTTAACATTATGACTATTACTATGTTACGTTTTGGTTCTTGTTACGCTACACTGCTATAGTGCCATTGTTGCCATGTTGCTACACTGGCAGGCTTGCTACACTACTATGCCGTTGGGACTGTTACTCTGCTATACTTGTTACCATGTTTCCATGCTTTTCATATGGCTATATTTCATATTTTTTACGTTGTCACACTTGTAATATTGTTATATCTACCATGCTTATTTCGTTATATCTATCACACTTGCCACTTTGATATGCTTACATGGGGTTTGGGCATCCCGCTATGCTGCACGTAATGTAGGTATTGCTTTTCTGCAAAGTGTAGCTACTACGCTAGTCTACACAGAGCATGCTTACTACATTGCATTATGCAGGGTGTACTACTATGCTACATTGTAAAGGGTATACCTGCTACCCTGTGCTATGTGGGGCGTAGCCGTTATGCTATGCAGGATGTACCCGGTACACTATGCTATGTGTAACACCCTACTATGCTACACATCGTGTTTAGCTCTGTGTGATTTTACCTGTGTGTTACTATTTCATGTGTAAGGGAAAATCTATACATCAAGCGTTATGCTACACTACTTAGTAATCATCACTTGAATATTGCACTAATGATTTTTTGTTGTGTTGCATAGGGTTATGCTAAAACCTGTCATGATCATCGTTGAGCTAGTAGGAGTCTTGTGCTACCTTAGTGAACCCATGGCCAATGTCCCCCCTCCCCACGCATGGGTAGGTAATTAGGTAGTCTAGTTTTGAGATGATGCATGGAACTTCCTAGAGTTCCTCCTTTGCCATTTTAGTATGATCGTGTGGTCACACTTATCAGCCAAAACAACCATTTTACTTACTAAAATGTTGTTGCCTAGGGCAAATCGAGGCATTTTGAAGTTCATGGCTAATGGGTTGATTGAGGACGAAGGGGTAGAAGCCTCAAACTAGTGCCCAAGGGGCTTGAGGTACTTAAGTTGGATTTGGAACATGCTCGAGTTCAAATGCTAGCATCAATACAACATGTTGTACATTGCCTATCACATGGGCACCTACTTCTGGAACCGACCTAGAACCATTTATTATGCCGATGGGTGAGTCCTACCAAGATGTTTTCATCATGTTGCATTATTTGCCTTGTGCTAGTTAAAATGCTTATCATATTTTGCATGTTGTCAGGTTTTATATTGAATAGGGTGGTCTTCATGGTAACGCGAATACATTGGCATTGGTTCAAACAGCTTTGCAAGAGTTCTCCTCTACGAGGAATGTATGTTCCGATGTTGTAGAACAACATGGGCTTAATTTCAAAACCTATCCAACTAATTATGCTAAGTTTTATGGCAAATGTAAAGAAGTTGGCTAGTTGGATAGTGAATGGGCATCTCATCGATCGCTTACTGTAGAAGATGTTTTGGTGGAAATTTCACCATTTCCTATGCCATTTAGTCCTGGTATGTTAAATCATGCACTTTATTTTGCTCAAGTGATGATTTGTTTTTGCTTTTCCTAATTTTGTTGCTAACTAATGTAGTAGCAAGTGAATCCCAAGAGGTTACAGTGATTACCTCTAGGCCTGATGAAACCAACCTCTTCTTCAAGTATGGGGAGGTGGATGAGACTGAATATTGGCTTCGCAATGGGGTCCCAGCCACCCTGGTTCACAACGTTCAAGAGGATAAACTCATGGATTTATTCCTACTAGTAAATCCAAGTGTCCCTATTGCCAAAATGCTCTCCCTAGTTAACTCTTTTTCCAAAAAAGGCTAACTGCTTCCATACATGGGTTCACAATGTGTGGGTGGTGTTTGAGATAAATGACAAACCTTTTGCAGACCTTTTCGGTGTCCCCTCTTATGGCCTACCTATAGGGGAAAAGGATAGCAAGGATTTCAACCTTTAGGAAGACATAGAGGAATGGTTGGGAACAAGCAAGGACTGTAAGAGGATTTACATCCATAAGGTCAAGCTAGCGGTGGCCTAAATGATTTACCCTATCTTCCAGGCCCGTGCCTTCCCCAAGCTACTCTCCCAAGGAAAAATCCTTTAAGAAGAGTAGGCTTGAATCATGCGGGATGTTATGGAAGAAGGGACCCACTACAACTAGGCCAAGTACCTCTTCGAAGGCTTGCAAGCTAAAATGATTAAGCTTCATGAGAAGCTTGATGTCTATTTCAATGTGCATTATGCCATCTTCATAGCTTGCCTACAACAATTTGTAGAATTCTTGGTGGTTCATGAGAATGATGCTTGTGTGTAACAAGATCACACCTAGATATCCAAGCCATGGATTTACCAAGTTTTCTGTACCACTCGATCCCAAAATCCCCCTGAAGCTATCAGGGAATCACTTTTGATAATGACAAGGGATAGGGTGGGGCATACCTTTCATGCCCTAGACAGTGTTAGAGAGGCACCTTCCATTAACATAGGTAATGTGTTAAGGAGAGCACATCTCATTGCAAAAGTAGTGAAAATCATATTACAAAGTAAAAAGTCTCATCCTATGAAGGAACCTCCCCGTACTAATGAGGAAAAGGGTAGAAAGTTACGAATCAAAGTTCGCAAGGTGAAATCCACAGTTGGTAAGTATGCTTGATTAGTTTACTAGTTATCTTTCCTATTATGTGTCACACTAGCCTGCTTATGTTACACATGTTTAACAGAAGAAGAGAAAGAGGTTTCAGCCTCTGAAGTAGGGGCCCTTGATCAAGAGGAAGAAGAGGCCCTGCCCGTGGAAGAAGAGGGTCCTTTTGTAGAGGAAGAGGCCCCTACTTTCGTGATCCTGTTGTGGACTATGCCCTAGCACCTGAGCAGCATATTTCAATTGGAGATGCTGCTACGCGACTGAGTTAGCTAGAGGAGAAAAGGCTTTAATTCGTTGTTGGTGAGTTTGATCGCTTACTTGATAGTGTGTTGATGGACGATCCCCCCACTATCACCCCAGAGGGTTTGTTGGGTAGGAGCTTTGCACTGTCATTTATGTTATTTTTTTAGCTTTGTTGCTATACTCTCTGTCATTGCTAACATGTTTTATTGTGAAGTGGACACCATTGTTAATGGCCCCAATTCTTCTTCCTCGATCCGTCTCCAACCATGGACAGAGACCTCCAATAAATTCACCTTTATGGAGGGGGTGGTCGATGACATGATTGATTGTCTAAGGTAGATCGATCCTGAGATAGGTATGTTGAAATTACTACATTAGGCTCTCTAGGTTGTTGCATTTTTTTCCATGGTACTATGACTAACATTTTCTCACATGTGATTAACAGCTTCTCGTCTCAAGTGGGACCACCGACAAGTAGTCAAAGTTGATGCAGTGCCTCTACTCACACCAAAAATGATCAAGGTTTCTCATGATCTATATGAGGAAATGAGCAAATGTGCACTCTACTCAGCACGTTCATTGTGGGAGTGTAGGCGTGTCAACAAGGACCTCTGGAAGAGGGTAGAAAGACTTGAGAAAGAGAAGGCTAGCCAAGCTACTTAGTTGGAGGACCTTTATGAAACACCGTGACTTTTGAGACCTTGATGATTCAGCAAAATGTCGAAGTCTAGGCAAAGGATTTCTACAAGTGGCGCATCCCAGCAAGTTCCATTTTTTCGTCTAAGGGCCTGTTATGCTATGTTACGCAGCACAGCGTAATGGACTCTAGAAGACAGAACAAAACAAGGGGTACACAATGGTAATACTTCAACTTTGCTAGTTAGCCATGTTCCAAAAATTTTAACTTTTGGCATATTATGCTATGTTACGCTATGCAGCGTAATGTAGTGTAACATAGTGTAATGCCAACAGAAAGTTGATCTAGCTGCAACAACGGAGATAGCAAAATTCAAGCATTAGCAGTTCTTATGCCACGATACACTACCCAGCGTATTGCAGCGTAATCGTAGGAGAGTTTGTTACCAAAGCTCTAAAAATCCTGCAACGCTAAAGACAAGGGTAGATTACGCCATACTATGCTTGAAAGTGTAGCATAGCATACCGCTACAAGCTTTAGCTACAACACATTAGGTCAACGGTATTTTGTGGGCCCAAAAAACATGTCATCTAAACCACGTTGTTCTCCTAACCCTAATCTTATAAATACCTCAGTTGACAATGATCAAAGGGTTGGCAAAATTTTTGTGGGTTAAAAAAATTGGCTTTGGCAGCTATTGGCAATTGTTGGCAATTCTGGCAAAGGATTGATGAGAGAACAAAAGAGTATCAGCAATTAAAAGAACATCGACGGTGACGGAGAGAAAGCTTTTCGTCAAAGATTTGAAGTTAGCAGACATTTTTCTTTGAGTCAAACTCCCTTATGCCTAGATTGGCTAGAGAACAAGGTAGATTGACCTTTGCTTGTTTCATCTCTGAATAGCTTCTTGTTCTTGGTATGCGCTTTGTCTAAATCAAAGTCCGCTTACAATCATTGTATTTAACTTATTTGCTTATAAGTTAAATCCCGGATCTTGGGATTGCACATTCTCCAAATTCAATTCATTACATTTTATTTACATTTATTTTACAATCATTTTGTATTGTTTACATTGTCATCACCACCTTCAAGATTCAATCTTGGAGTAGATCTTGTTTTCTCGTCAATCGATATTATACCCTCACATCGAAATTGTCATCTCGCAATCCGATCATTACAAAATTTATTGATTAAGAAAGTCCCTGTTTGATTGACAAGATCATTCAGGGCACCTTAGATTCATTTTCTCCAGCATGGCCCTCTGATGAATCCAGGGTTGAAACTATGTACATGAAAATTTGCTCAGTGTTTTCAGCAGCCGACGTTTTCTGTCGTTATAGTTTTCTAGTGCTAGAAGGAGAGCCTGAACCTCTGATCTGCATTTCATGGGTAGTCCTGTGAGCTTTCTGTACCCATTGTCGACTAACGTAAATGTAATACCTCCATGGTTGTTTATATGATCGTGTGGTACAGATTGGTGACTTCGACGATTCCTCTAGAATCTTGTAGGATAGAAAGCACATTTTCACCTTAGCTTGTCTTTTCCCTTGTAACCTTTATCCTTGTTGTCATTACTCTTAAGCTGTGTAGAGAATGGGCACATCAACCACCACTATTGATACCACTAACCTTGAAAACCCTTGGATGCTCCAAGTTACACCTATTATTGAGCCACCAGCTAATCTAGTGTGACCACGCTGATTCCTCAGGCTCCAAAATAAAGATCCTGAGGGACATGCTTAGCACAAAGAACATTACAATTTCCTCTGCTCTAAACTTGCGGCAAATCTGCCCATGTACCCATAAGAACTTGAAGAAAAACATGAATATGAGTTCATATACTACAATGAGAAGGAATTATTCCTTCACCTAACGTCATTGTACCCCTGACGAACCAACAACAGTTGATGGCCAAGGCATCAACAGAACAACGAGAGGAGTTGTTCCATGATGAAGTGCTTCATGATGGGGAGGAGGATCTAGATTCCCATTCTGAGGAAGGTAGTCACGCTAGCTTTTCTCTGGCCCCTTCTTCTACGACGTCCCATGTAAACCTGCTATTCATGATCACTACGCCCTTTTCATTATCTAATGCTAACCACATCCCACACTTACCCCAACTGCATTTTCTTACTCCAAATACCCTCCCGAGTGGTGTTCACCATTCCTCTGTAGGCACAGTTAGCTAATCCATCTCATTGTATGCTTATGCCTACAACACTGTATGTGCACGCAACGCCTACATTCATCCCACCTTACATGATAGGACCCACTACTACCACGTGGTGGTCTCCAAACACATCATCCCTTGTAGCACAACCTACATAGATGTCTCATATTCATCACCATCAGCACCAAGTCCCACAGATGTTAAACCCCACTGTAGGGTCATTTTCTGTGTCCCTGGTCATGCAAATAGTGTATCCCATGGCACAATTGATGGTTGTCCCTCAATCTACACTACCTACAGGGAGGTGGATGTCACAAGCAGCACCACCTATAGGAATAGTCCCGATAACATTGCACATAGGCCAAGCTGCTGCCTCTATCCCACCACCCAGCGTGGCTCCTCCTGTCATTTCACAACCAACCCCTTCGTCCACGGGTCTGGATCAAGCTGTCCAGCTTATCGAGACCCTCACTGAGGAGGTTAAATGCCTCAAGGCTACTAGCTCTAATACAATAAAGGTCATGGATTTTTACCATGATGATCCTATTAGTCTGGCAGTACCCATTTTGTCACTGCCTATGGGGATGCCACTTCCCCATTTTACAAAATACAATGGGGAAGGTGATCCCAACGCCCATCTAGTTACCTTTAAGTTAGAGTCATTATTATTACAACAATGGAACATACCATTGTCCATGTCTTTACTATCTCCCTAATGGTTAAAGCTTTAGACTGGTATCGTGCACTCCCACACTCTTCCATCTCAACCTTGGAAGACCTGCTAACTCAGTTCGTGACTCATTTCAAATACAACCTAAAATCAGAAGTCACGCTGGATCAGCTCATGGAAGTCAAAAAGGATCTACTCGAACTAGTCCAAAAGTTTATATAGTGGTGGAGCGCAACTTTGAATGAAATCTATGAACCTATCACAGAGGCCCATCTGTTGGTAATCTTCAAGGGGACAATCAATGACTTCACTAATTCTAAACTATATTACCTCGCTCCCCGCTCTCTCAGCCAAGCCTTCACTCAGACTAAGAGCATTCAAGACGTGGCAGAGGCTAGCAAAGACCTAGTGTATGTGGTCTACAAAAATGCCCACAACAAGGGGAAAGACAAAGGTAAAGCTATAACAACAATAGTAGCAGTGGTAGCTGAAGGGGCCAATAAGAAAAATAACAACAATAAGGTATCTGCGGTGCCTTCTAAGCCCACAACTAGCTCAAACAGCACCCATCAAGAAATAGCACCCACCCCTGAGGCATCCCCACAGTTGAAGCCAAACTTTGAGCACAAAGATCGCTCAAAATGCACAGCTTTGCCTGTAAAGCCTTCAGAACTGCTGAAGCAATTGTTGGGAACCGATCACATTCAACATAAGAAGGTGTCCAAGGAGGATTTAAAATGTCATAGATGGCATTGTGAGCTACTTAAGAACCCCTCCTTGGCCTTGCCAAATGAACTGCCAGTTCCCAAAAACATTAGGCTGGATGGTTTCTATGATTTTCATGAGCTGTGTGGTCATGACCTGGATTACTACTGGGTATTGAAAGATGACATTCAACGCATGATCGATCAAGGTAACCTGATCTTAGATAGCAGTAGTCCAATCCATCCAGAAAACTAGTCCATGCACGTGTACCAAGACCCGTTAAACGCAAATAATGCAGGGTACACTATCAATGTAGTGGGTACAAAGGGCAGTCGTCATGCGTAGCCAAAGCAATCCTTTGTGTTGCATGTAGCTCCTCGTCCACCTCAGATGACAAGCCCATCAAGATCAATGGGTGAAGCTCAGCGACAACCTTTTGTCCTTTGAGTCCCTTCTTTGACCTCCATTCCATAATCCACTATTGGTAAAGCTGTGTCCTAGCCCGTGCCCACACCTAGGGCACCCTTTGTTATTAGGGTGCTAAAACTATCAGCTTCTTTTGCTACGTAGGGGCAAATCTCTAAGTCAACACCCTAGTCACAACCTACCAGGAAAGCAGAAGGGCGTATGATGGGTAACATAGCCAAGGACCACCTCACGCTAGGATTTTATATGCCTACACCCCTTGCCGTGGTGCCCTTGGCCACTCCCCCTAAAAAATACGATGTTACACAAATGCAACCATCTTCTCCTTGCCCAAGAAAATGCAACCCTCAACTAGAAACTGTTCCTCCCTGAGAGATCCATCTCCTAGGATGAATAGAAGAAGAGAAGGGTAACAAACAACCTGATCATGCGCACAATCTCCTTGACGCTCTTACACAAGTCAAGCAAGCTCTTAAACAAAAAAATACAATGCTGAGCCTCTATGACTTGCTAATGATATCACAAAAACATCGTGAGGCCATGGTTCGCATGTTAACGTCCATACCTGTGGATGGGAGCCTACCAGTGAATGAAGAAGCAATTCATTCGATCATGCTTCCCCTCGCCGCTGAACAACCCCAGCCTTCCCTACTGACTTTTCATGACAAATCCATTAAGGACAATCCAGAGAAGGGTCAGGTGACAATAACACCTATGTTCATCACTATCTGGGTTGGCCAATATTGAATCTGGAGAGTACACGTAGATGACGAGGTAGCTACCAATTTCATTCAATATCGTATAGTGGATAAACTGGGTTTGATCGACCAGATCAACCCCACGACAACGTCATGTTTGAAGTCATTCAAGGGGGCAGGAGTGCAAGTCAAGGGGATCATACACATCAAATTTGTAGCGGGGGACCAAGTCCCCATAGATGCATTGTTTAGCATCATCGAGGAGATGCCTAGTTTCAACCTAATCTTGGGGAGGTCTTGGTTGGCTCAACTAAGGGTAGTCTCATCACCCCATTCATCAAGAGATTCACTTGCCCTATGAAGGAGGGGAAGTGATCATCCATGGTGATAAGATGATCCCTCAAGTTGTTAACAATGTAGAAATGGAACAAGGTTCAGAGATTAAAATCCCTGAAGATCAACCTCCTATCCCAACACTTGAATAGGCCAACACAGTGGCTAATGACAGCTTGACTTGGGTTGAACTACCCTTCCAAAAAGAAGACAGCAGCATAGAGGAACTAAGTAATAAACCTCCTCACCCATATGCATCACCAAGTCTAAAAATGATTAAGAAGCAGCTGCAGGGCTAATTGATAAACATGTTAGCGTAACATCATACCAGTTTTCATTGCTTACTATCATGCAGTCCACATTCTTTTATGCCACATCGTTATCTTCATGCTTTTAAACTACCGACGACCCGAAATGGCCTTAAACTATTAGCGGCCTGAAATGGCCTTAAACTATTTTCGTTTATTCTTTTACACTTATGATGGCCCGGCCCAAAATGGCCTTAAACTATTAGTAGTCCGTAGTGGCCTAAAACATATAACCTTTCTGATGATACATTTCCTTTCACAAAAAAACTCCCTTGCACCTTTTCAAAACCAAACCGCCTCCTCCCATACACGAGCATGAGGAGAAGGAACATTGGCCATGGGGACATGTAAATAGCACAAGACGCCCACAATGTACAGGATGATCAGGACAAGCCTTAGCGTAATCCTTTACAATAAAGCACACGATCATTAGGGAAAGCAGTTTAGACATACTAACAACGTTAGGATCAAAAAAATCAAAAAAGGATCATAAAAATCCATTACACAACACTAGGGTTCTCATTGTCTCGACTCCTAGAAAATTACATGTTACGCTAGAGATGCATTACCAAAACTGCCCAAACCCTTGCGACAGTGCAAGGTCTATCTCTGACAATGGTGATGAAGGTAACACTGCATATTACCCCAGTGTAACATGCAACCATTATAGGCGAGACAATGAAACCCTATTTACACTACACAAGGGTACAATATCTAGACTCCTGACTAGTTATGCATTGTGTTTGTACAATATTACCTGAGATCACCCAAACCCTTGCGACGGTGCAAGGTCAATCTTTGACAATGGCGATAGGGATATGTTGGCACATTTTGGCCATTCTATGGAACAGTAAGACTCCTGATTTGAAAACTAAAACTCATGGGTTTGATTTTGGTAAATTTTCAATAACTAACAAAAGTTATCAAAGTTATATATTCAAAGGTTGTTGGCATATCAAAGTTCAATTGCCCTGTTGTTAAGACTTTATGGTGTAAATCAAAGTTTGAATGAGATGATAGGATTGTTATGGGTGTAATTTTGGGGCAAAAACTAGCTTTTGGATATCCCAGAGATATTAGCAAACATCCGCTACTGGTGCTCAATACCATTCCAGAAAATATTCCAAAAAAACAAATATTTTAGTTTTACGCTCTTTTGCAAGCTCGTGATTTTGCAAAATGCCAAAACCCTCACTCACGTAGTTGTTAGCAATACAGAAAACCATGGGATTCCTGGGCATGGGTCTGTGGAAGGCATACACAACAGCAAAATTATACCTGCAATCATCATCGTCTGAATGTGCTCTGGATGGCTACAGAAAATGCCCATTTTACCTCCCAGAATTTTGTTCTGAACGTAGCCCTGTTCGCGGATTCCGCTAACGATTTCGTGGGTTCAGCAATGGAATTGGAGAGATTAGGCATGACCTCAATTTTCCTGCTCTATGCCGTGGCAAGAATAATCGTAGAATTAACGAGGGTTCTTTTGCTGCCAGTGCAAATTCATCATTTGGTGGGAGTTTTGGCGTTCTTGGAAAAATTCGTGGATCTGTTTTTCTGCCATTAGGGCTTTCGGCAGGGTTAATTTTGTAGCGGCGCCAACACAACACGCGGTCACGGCATGTACAGAAAACCCCCAAATCTGAACCTGCATTTTTCTGTGTTCTATCCTGTGCGTAAAGGTCTGGCTACGGTTGCACTACGGAAATCAAAGAACAAAGAACAAAAGGCAAAGAACAAGCAGGCGCGTTTCTAGCTTGTTCCTGCAACTTCCAAAAATTTATGCAGGTTACTTCATCGCTAAACAGGGCTTTTTCTTCCGAAAGATTTATTTCAAATTTTTAGGCAGTATGTCGTTCACTCCTCCTGCAACTTACCTTCCAAAACAGCAGCCATGTCCAAC
>MNCI01026133.1:2465-13056 GCA_015680685.1 Gnetum montanum
CAAGGCGAATGAGTGTAATACAGCCTGAAAGCAATTAAAGCACGCTCAGCATGTACCTGCTCTTCACATGCACAACATGCAAACAAGCGTGTTGTGCGTAGTCACAGTCTGACTTAAAATGATCATGCCAACAGGGCCCGCAATATCTGGATCCACGTCATCAGGGCTGCGCCTCTTTCACGAAGCGTCGCGGCCTATAAATACCTCAGTTGACAAAGATACAAGGGTTGGCAAATCAGAGAAGCAAAGGGATATTTCTGAACACCAGAGCACTTAGCACTTTGGAGTAGAGATACAGAGAACAGCGCTTTGGCAATCGTTGACATTATCACCTTACAGCCGAAGCAGAGTATAATTCGCTTTGAGCACCGGTGGCAGGAGCAATCGTTCTGTTGAAAAGACTCTATCAATCAGAAATAATTGATCGGTAGACGTCAAAGCTTGGCCTGCCTTGCATCTCAACTTTAGCCCACGAGGTAGATCGGACTTCTGCTTAGACCGTTTTGCTTGTTGTTTTGTGCTTGTTTCACATCCTGTAATCGGGGATTCCCCAGTGTAATTTCTTATACACAATATACATTTTTAAGTCAAAGTGCAGATCTTGAAGCTACGTGCTTCTCTTATGTCAGCCTCCTTTCATCGTGTTTAGCATTATCACCGTTGCAATCCGTCTACATCGTTTTCCCCTCGTTTTACGACTCCTCGAACCAGATCACTTTCTCTTTACGCACTTTGCATTGTTTTACTGACCCATAAGTCCCTGTCTGATCGACAAGACCGTTCAGGGCGGTGCGAATTCGCTTTCTCTAGCATAGCCCTCGCGCAGATCCGTGGCTAAAACTGTGTACACCGAAACCTCGGTCAGTATTTCCAGCTGCCGACGTTTTCCGTCGCTACATGACACTATAGGACAACATTCATTGAAATGTTCATATTGGGATATGTCACATTATTCTTTATCTGTTTCAAAATCTACAATCTCATTTATAGCTATAGCCTTAACTTTTTGCTGATAATAGTCCCTGTCGTTGATGCATAAAATTTGAATGCACCAACATTGGGAAAGAAAATTTATTTTAAGAAACTATTGCCTAGGGTGCCTCCCATATGGGTACGAAAATCTGAAAATAGTCTCAGTTGGAGAGGGCTACATGGCTTTTTGAAAATAGTAAAAAAAATGGAAATTTTAATTGGAATGAGTGTCTTGAATTGAAGAATACAAAAGGTAACCAAAATAAATTTTTCCTACTTCTCGGCTATTACTGCCATTTGCCCCTACTCCATTGCGAATGCTATTGCAGCCAACATTGCTTGTAGCCATCAAAGGGGGGAGAGAGAGAGTAGAGGTTGGATGAAGGGACCCACTGATGCATCTCTGACACATAGATAGAACAAGCCCCATTGTCAGCATGAGAGAGGAAAATTTGTCCCTATTTGAAGAATCTTGTCGCAAATGCATCGTTTGCCAAAAATAGAATGGAACTATAGAACCCGCACCTACAACTGTTGCTGTCAACTACTGCAACACCATAGCATAGAAAGAGAGAGAGAGAACGAGTTGCCAAATCCCACTATCTAGTTTCAGTAGATGCATTGCTATCTCCAATCCTACGTCTACCACCGTCACGGGTCTACTACAAAAAGGGAAAAGAAAATCATTGCCTCTTGGTTTCCTGCTAAGATTGTTGACTGTCGTCCATGCAACTCTACTGTTGATTATCACTAGTTTGTTATCAAGAATAAAAAAATAAGACTACATAACCTGCCTACCACACTTGCCATCAACATGCATCAGCTATGCCACTGTTGCCCCAAGAAAAATAGGAGAAGAGAGAAAGAGAAAACTAGTGTCCGCTAGTTTCTTAACCTTTGGAGATCCCCTTGCCCATTTGCATGCACCTCAATGGAGAGAGAGGCAACTATTCAATAAGAGAGCCCGATTTGTTAAGGAGGTCCTTTCTCCCACCCCCTAGGAGACCCATGGATTCTTTTTTTGTAATCCTCTACTTTATAGTTGCCTACTAGTGACATTTCACCTCCCTGCATGTCTATCCACCTTCTTGCACATCGATCCACCTCCTCGCATGTCAATTCACCTTGCTACATGTTGGTCCACCTTCCCGCATGTTAACATTGCTTGGTGAAATCGTATATGATTTTATAGGACAATTTTCTTGATCATGGCCTCATGCAATAGCATGGGCGAGATTGGCCACAACACCTACATGTATCTTTTCTCCTTCTTCTATTCCTATCTTGGTTTTTCTACTCTATTTTCTCCTCCAAAATTTCTAGAGCAATTTAGAACTTCTCATTTAAGGAGCCCCACATTTTATTTACCTTAGTAGATATTTTTATGATAGATTTTTAAATCAGCAAGGTTTTCCTTTGTATCACTTCATCTAGTGCTACTTCCTCCTCAAAATCATAGAAACACACCTCCTTCTTTGAATGGAGGTATCCCCATTGTACTCTTATGCACTTTCTTATTTTTTAAATTCTTCTTCTTTCTTGGTCACTTGTTCGATAAGCCTTTAAGTCTGACAAATCTTCATTTTTGAAAGTCTACCTTGGGTATAAATTGCAAGAGTTTCTCTTGTTTTATTTTGGACCCCATTTATTATGTGGTGAAGCTATTTCCTTTGAGAAAAATTGTGGCATGAGTAACGGTGCAAAAGAGAATAATACCTATCCATGATTGTATTAAGGAGGTCATGATTACCTTGTTTCCACCATTAAATTTGTTTCCAATACCCTAGAGTACATTTGATACTTATTGATGAAGTGTCATTAAGTCAATGCGTCGACTGGGTCGCGTATACGAGACCGCGTATATGCAACCGTGTCGACGTGGGCCCGTTGACATAGCCTCCCTATGTCAACATGGCCCCGTTTACGCAGCCGCCTATCTTGGCCTATAAATAAGAGGGCCTTCCGCCTCATTTAGGCATCTTTTCAGTTAGTTGTAGCGAAGCTCTTGCAATTTGTTCCCACAGGAGATAGAATATTTTCCAAGTGCCCACAGTAAGTGTAAGAAAAGTGATCGGCTCTTTATTCGAGTCAGATTAGGAAGACAGTGACTATTCTAACCCAAGGGTTTCACTAGTTTGGGTCTGGTGTATGTTAAGTGCTTACAGTCTACAAACTTTGACCGAGTCGCATGTGAATGCCCGTGATTCGTATGGTTGGGCATAGGGGTACCTAGCTGCTCATCACTTATCATTAAACGACTCCAACATTTGACTCCATTTGTGATGAATTGCGGTTTGCCAAGTGCTAATATTGGACCCTTGTTAACCAGATGCTGATATCAAACCCCTAATATCGGACACTTGTTAACTAGGTGCTGATATCGGACCCCTAATATCAGACCCTTGTTAACCAAGTGCTGATATCGGACCCTTGTTAACCAAGTGCTAATATTAGACCCCTGTTATTGGATGAGTCCTGATATTGAACCCATGATATCGGGTACATGATATCAGGGACAATGTCAACTAGGCCGCATCAACGAAGCCTTGTCAACACGGCCACATCAACATGACCTCGTCGATGCATCTTTCCACACTTTGACATGGCCTCGTTAATGCAAAGTTCATTTTCCACTATAAATATGCATGCACCTACCACATTTAGGCATCTTTTTGGGTAGTTGTAGTGAAGCTCTTACAGTTTGTTTTTGTAGGAGTTAGACTATTCTCCCAGTGCATGCCCACAGTGTGATGATTGTAATTGTACGACACCTTTATTCAAGTGTGACGTACTTGGACATGCACATGACCGAAAATAAAGATTGAGATTACTTCATCATTGCAGCATTCACTTAGTCTAATTATTTAATTTTTATTGTTATTTATTATTTTCGTAGTTAATATCTCTTCACCCTAAACTCCTTAAATGTGGAATGAGTACGACTTAATCACGAGCATTTATGTGTGACTACTTGGTAACCCAATAGCGTACCTAGGATCTACACTTGGTAATCCTAGTGGTAGTCATGCACGAGGTCCAAGATGTGTATGGATGATTAAGGAACGAATGCTCATTGCACTTAGGCTAGCTTAGACTCTCTCTCTCCCTTTTTCCTCTTAGCTTAATTAAGGTTATTTTCCATCGCCTCTAGGAGTAGCACTAGGATAGAAATCATGTCATACACCTCACACTGGACTAAACCATACATGACAAAGCAAGTACTAGTCCAGGTGGGAAGACAATGAACTACGATCAACGAGTAACTATTTAGATACCACAACTAGCCCATTTGCAGAGTTCGACCAAATTGTGCGTGAAACACTCGTATTCGTATGGTGGAGTGTAGGGGTACCTCACCACTTATCATTGGCGTCGTTTTTGGGGATGGTGCTAGTTATTTAGATTAGTTATATCATACAAGATTGTTGTAACAAAGTATTCACGATATATCTTTTAGAAAGACGTAATTGCAAACAAGTCACACACAAGTTCACAACAATGTCTCTCTCACAAGACTATGATAATGCAACAATTAATGAGGTAATTCATTGGAGAACCAATGAAATATATGATGATGAAGATGAAGTTAGGAGTACTCAATCCTATGCAGGGGTCTCCTATGCTCATGAGCACCCTGACAGTACTCATGGACTCTTGTCATCCAACTCTAGCACCTCTAGTATGGATGGGACATCCCATAGAATGAGGGGGCCCATAAGGCCTAGGACCTTCTCAATAGTTAACAAGAATCTATCCAGGGATGATTGGGAGACTTACCAAAGTCATGACAAGTCTTCCAATTCTTTCTCTTCCTCTGCACCTTCAATGTCAAGTCATGACACAGATGACTGTCTCTCAAGGGGTCGACGTAGAAATACAAATCGAACCCACAGGCAAAGTTAGAAACGCCAACATGAACGAAGACAACATCATCCCAACTCATAAATTCATAACCTACCTAGTGATGATGAACCCTTGCTAGCCACTAAGAGCCTAATGCATATACAAGAGGCTATTCGAATATCCTACAAGCATCGCAAGGAAAGCTGTCTACCTAGGCTTGATTTAAATAACTTTCCCAAGTTTTCAAGAGGTTATGATTTAGATCCACAACATCATTTACAAGCCTTCTATGATGCTTGTGTATGGAAAAATATTGATAATGGGTGGCAAAAACTTAAGCTATTTCCTACGATACTCTTTGGCCAAGCAAAAGTATGGTGTAGGTCCTTAAGACCACAATCAATTCGATGTTGGTCGACAATGGTAGAACTCTTCAATGAAAGATATCAAACCTATGCAAGAGTGTCAGCCCTGAGAAGAAAAATCCAAGAATGGAAACAAGGGCAGCATGAACCCTTGGACATGGCCTTAGAAAGATACTATTCGTTGTTAAATAATTACCCAGGCCATGGATTCTCCAAGGAAAGGCTAATGTACCACATCACGGATGGGCTCCATAATGAAACAAGGGAGACCCTAGGGATGTATGCCCCAGGTCAACTATATGAGCTACAAACCCACCAACTCCAAGAGCTTATCCAATGAGTAGCAAAAGAAGAAGGAGAAATAGCTAAATGGAAGAATGTTGAAAGTTCTCAACAGGACCAAAATCTCAACTTAGCAAGCATCCATGATCATGAAGAGGAGAAATCAACTCACTTCAAAGAGGTGGAATCATCTTTGCCAATCCTACAATTACTGGATGAAATTGAGGCAAAGATCAATAAGATGACGAATTGGGTACATGAAAGATGTGGTGAATATGCCAACATTATTAGAGGAAGAACCATGATGAACCAAGAAATAGGACAGAACACCACTAGATAATCGGAAAGAAGGGTTGAAGAGAATAAGGATAAGAACTCAATTGTCAATCATATGTATCAAGGTAATATTTGCCTGTAAGATCACCCCAAAGGCCAATGTCCAATCTTGTCACATTTACATGAGCATTGGTAAGGAATGTTACATCCAGATTTCGTACAGAAATACCAAGTTCAACCACAGTAGCAAAAACTCGAGTCGTGGGTGAGGCCACTGTCAGACTAGTCACACCCTTCCTACCATCTAAACCCAAGCACTTATTATGTTCAGCATCCTGTTTCCCTGACTAGGTCAACATCCTCTATTTCACCACATCGTTATCATTCTCCTGAGTACTATCAACCCATGTCCTCTCCAATAAGATCACCACCTCATGTTTCATACACTTCTCTTCACCCTCAATATTCTCATCATTCACCTCATTCTACATCGCCACCAGTTGTGCCATAAGGTTTTGCACCACAACATCAACCCATGAACATTACTTATGCTGCTACTATCAATAGTAGTGGGAACTCTCCACAACATCAAAAGCATTCTTTTTTTAGGCATGACCATAAAAAGAGACATCATGGTTTCAAAACCACTGCATCCTCCAACTCAGCACAAGTTCAAAACTATGATGCATCTACCTCCTTGAACTCAATGCCTCCTGTTACTCTGTCTGGGCCACCAATCAACACTTCAACAACCATGCAACCCAATGAACATAGCCACATAGGGAGACATGTTGATCCTTGCATACCATCTTATGGTCACAGGTGCCATAGTGGGTCAACTCCTTATCAATTAACCACATCTTATAACTTGCCCCACTATGTCAACTTTAATCAAGCGTGTGAACCCCAATTTGGGTACATTCTAACCACCACATCCAAAGATACCCAATGGTTTGGATATGACCGGGTCCCAATATTTCCAAAATGCTTGGATCCAAACCTTCCATTTATTAATTCTTACCATGATCAAAAGTTTAGTTATGGGGGATATCCCCCATTCTAACAAGCATAATTAATAAATATTTTTCCTTTTCTTTAATTTTACAATTTTTTGTTTTTCAATTTTTCATCTTTTTATTTATTGTTTTATCTTGTTATCTTTTTATGAGTAATCTCATCTAGGAATAAAACACTCATGTGACTCGTTGGTTGAGGTGTTGTTCTTTGCTATCAAGTCTCAGGTGACTAATTACTTGGACAACGAGCCCATCACATCCACCCACCCATTCTATTAATAAGAAGGTTCTACTTTGGGTACAATGATATTCTTGACATCATTAAAACTTAAAGTAATTTTGTGCTCATTATGCCCAGAGCAAAAAATGATGGACTAAGAGGGAATGGCCAGGGTGTGACATCAAGGGGACTTGTGGATTCTCTTTGGTAACACCTGTAAGAGCTATCATGCAGCCTGGTTGTACCAAGATCCTTGTATATTTAACAACAATGGGAGTAATAGTAATAAAGGCACTTAATAAAGAAACCCAATGCTATTTTAGGGGGTCCCACTAGAAAGACATGCACCCATGCCTGAAGGTAGGTGGCTTCTCTGAATTATGGATAAAAAAAAGTGTGCCAAAGTGGCCAGTCAAAAAAAAATGTGTCACAAAGGAATTCCAAATCACACCTCCCTTGAAAAAAATACCAAGTGATCATACACCTTGCTATCATGATTCTCTTATGGTTGTCCATCATTGAATGAAACAATGCGATGTCATTGATCAGAGGAATGGACTTGGTTTTGATCTTGGAACGAAAGGCTAATGGTACTTTAATCATGCATAACACTTAGGATTCATTGTGCCCAGGGTAAGTTACCTCATGCCCCGATCTTTGCAATCCCTTCTACGATTTGTCTCATCTCACGATCTAAATACTTATAACTTGTGTCTTGTATATCATTGAATTCATACCTCATCACGGTGGTATCTACATGTGTGTGTTTTGTGGAACTGGTGTGGATTACATTTAACCCTTCTAGTGCCTATAAACATTTTAAGGTGTGGTTACACAAGGGAATTATAGGTTGGAACCTACTTTGGGGAGGACCCACTTGCGTGACTTTTGTAATTTGTACTTTTTGTACATCACCACATCATTTTATACCCTCCAAGTACTTCATTGCCAAATCTATTCTTTCCTTTGTCATCATTTTATCAAACGTTCCTCAAAACCATTACATGTCCTTTTATGTGTCACCTAAACATACTAGGTCTGACATTAAACTTTTAGGGTAACTTCCTTGAAATTTTTTTTTCTAACTCTAAAATCACACTAAGCAAAGAATTCAACATTTACTAAAGGCAATAAGAAAGGTATGAAATAATTGAACTTCTTTCAATAACCTTACTAACAATTGATCTTTGTGTGATTATAGATGACCCCTAAAATAGGACAACAAGGAGGACCTTCTCAAGGTGCAACTAAACACCTAGGAGGAGGCAGAAGCCAAGGACCTCATGTAGAACGTGCGGAGTAGAAGGCACAATCATTCAATATCCATCAAGGAACTCCTATCACTACACAATCTAGCTAAGCAAAAGTTGGAGAGGTTAGGGCCCAAGCCCATGAAGAGGAACAACAACTATTTGCGGCATGGCATGTCAAGGCCAATCAAGTGTTCCCATAGCTACTGTGTTCATGGGAAGTGTCAACTTCATCAAACATTGGAACAATAGCATGGACGACTCATAATTCTCGGATAGAAAAGAAGAAACGTTAGGCGCTTCTTCAATGGTATCAATCATAGAAGCCTGAAGCGCAGGATAAAGGAAGAGACCCATGGAGGAACCACCACCACCAGGAACCACATGGATTCTAAGAAATTCTGTAATTTTTTGTCTATGTCCCAATTTTGTCATATTCAATTCTCCACTACGACATGAATAAATTTCTAGTTAGTCAGTAATCCCATACCTATCCACTGTGTAATCAATTGAGCTTGTTCCTCACTTTCTTTGACTTGAGGTCGAGTTGTTATTCAGTCATGGGGGTATGATGAATCGTGGTTTGCCAAGTGCTGATATCAAACCCTTGTTAACCAAGTGCTGATATCAAACCCTTGTTAACTAGGTGCTGATATTGGACCCTTGTTAACCAGGTGTTGATATTAGACCCTTGTTATCGGACCCCTATTATTGGATGAGTCCTGATATCGGGTACGTGATATCGGGGATAGTGTCAACTAGGCCGTGTTGATGAAGCCTTATCAACACGGTCGCATCAACAAGACCCTATCGATACATCTTTCCACACTTTGACATGGCCTCGTCAATGCAAAGTTCATTTTCCACTATAAATATGCATGCACCTGCCACATTTAGGCATCTTTTTGGGTAGTTGTAGCGAAGCTCTTGCAGTTTGTTTTTGTAGGAGTTAAACTATTCTCCTAGTGCATGCCCACAATGTGATGATTGTAATTGTACAACACCTTTATTTGAGTGTGACATACTTGGACACGCACATGACCAGAAATAAAGATCGAGATTACTTCATCATTGCAGCATTCACTTAATTTAATTATTTAATTATTATTATTATTTATTATTTTCGTAGTTAATATCTCTTCACCCTAAACTCCTTAAACGTGGAATGAGTACGACTTAATCACTAGCATTTTTGTGTGGCTACTTGGTAACCCAGTAGCGTACCTAGGATTTGTGCTTGGTAATCCCAGTGATAGTCATGCACGAGGTCCAAGATGTGTACAAATGATTAAGGAATGGATGCTCATTGCACTTAGGCTAGCTTAGATTCTCTCTCTCCCTTTTTCCTCCTAGCTTAATTAAGGTTATTTTCCATCGCCTCTAGGAGTAGCACTAGGATAGAAATCATGTCATACACCCCACTCTAGACTAAACCATATGTGACAAAGCAAGTACTAGTCCAAGTGGGAAGATAGCAAACTGTGATCAACAAGTAAATATCTAGATACCACAACTAGCCTGTCTACGGAGTTCGACCAGATCATGTGTGAAATGCTTGTATTCGTATGGTGGAGTGTAGGGGTACCTCACCACTCATCAATTTGCGAATAGATTCTAGTTCTAAGAATCGATACCAACTTTCAACTTCTTTGATAAGCATTCTAGGGAATAGTTTAAGTTCCTACGACTCGTTCTCAATATTGTGCAAGGTGTAGGCATCATGAAAGGCCTATAAATGTCCTCCTTCAAATTTAGAGATATTATTCATGTTAAGCTGCTTAATTTTGCTATCCCTTCGATGCCTACTGGGGATTCAAAATACTTTTGAAATATTAATCATGCTTCTTGTTGTAGCCACTAGTGATTCATCATAATTATTATATTCATGATCATGTCTCCTATGATGCCACTTGCTATGCCTTCATTCCCGATGATGCTCCTCTTCCTCTTGCAGTTGACTATGCTCTCTTTTCCCATCGCTATGATGGAATTTTTAGTCATCTTCATCTCAGTTCCTCCTATGAGAGTTTGGCAATGAGGAGGATGGTGAAGGTGGAAGGCTAGGAGAGTGGTGCCTACTGGCCCTTCTCCTACAGTCCTTTAATTGTCCTTTTTCTCTTTATTTTGATGAACGGTCTAAAGACCTTTGCTTAGAGGTTCTCTTGGTTTTGGACCTTGTTCTTTCCTCACTTTGGTTACCCATTGATGAGTGGCGAGGTACCCCTACACTCTACCATACGAATACGAGCGTACACGCGCGATCCGGTCGAACTCCGCAGACTAAATGCCTTAACGCCACAAGAAACACTTGGGGTTAATCGTTCGTTGTCTTCCCAGGCTTGCTTGTATGTGTCACGGTGTATGGTT
>MNCI01026133.1:19935-31594 GCA_015680685.1 Gnetum montanum
GCGATATCGCGGCCTAGTGAAAACCGCGTCTCATCATCCATCAAAATTGATTGTAACTATTGTTGAAGTGTGTCTTCCTCATCAAAAGGAGGAGGATCTTGATGTTGAGATTACCCTATTAGAAATTCAAGGCCCTCCTTTTTTAGTTGTAACAACAATGATATTGGGACCTTTTTGCCCTTAGAGGCTTCATAGTGCACCTCCATGTGTTGATCTTTTCTGAGATCGGCATCCATTGGTTGATAATCTCTAGAGATATTGTCTATTATCTCATAATCAAGATATGATGATTCAAGCCCCATCTTCATGAGATTTTCCATGAGCATTGAGGGAATAGAATGATCAGGAGGTAAAAAATGTTTTCCTCCAAATTCCTCTAGTGTAGTTGTTTGTCCTAATGGAGGATGAAAGTGAAGTTCAAATAGTAGGGATCCAGATGTGTATAGACCATTTTTTGTTGTTGAGGCTTCTCACTAGTAGTCCTTTTGGATTTGTCATGTTGTTTATTGGAGTCATTAATAGATGGTGGTGAATCATTTCTATGAGAAGAAGTCATCTTAGTTGTTTTAATAAAGTGTGCACTAATAAATTATTATTTTTATTTTTTCTAAAAGATTTTACATTATTTGCTCATTACAACAACTTTGTATGAGTCCACTATCTATGAATACTTAGTGCACTTAGTTAAACTAAGTTCCTTGACAATGGTGCTAATGATAAGCAACAGGTATTTCTTACGCCTAACCATATGAATCACTAGCGTGTACATGCAATCTGGTTGAATTCCATGAATCTTATTTACCTAATGGCTGATATTCCTAGATGGTGAAATGGTCATTATCTTCCCAATCACCACTTGTATTAATCCATGCATATGGTTAAGTGTAACTGAGGTGTAAGATATTTTATTTTATACTTTTTTATTATTTTCTCTGCTTACAAAATGATTAAGTAAATGAATATTTAATATTTAAATTAACTAAGAAATTAACTACTTAGTTAACTGACTAGGCTAAACATGAAGTATCTATTCCCACCTTCCATACACATCCTAAACATATACTAATGCTACTGGGTTACCAAGTATTTTTTGTTGGATGTACCAAGTATCCATCGTTGGGATTACCAAGCATTAATTTATTATGCTCGAAGTGGTCGTACTCACATTGCTTACAAATGATAATATTAATTGATTAATAGTAAGAAAATAAATTGCATGTAAAGTAAATTGTTGGAAAGTAAAGTTAGATTAATTCAAGTGTTGCAATGGATAGAATAAAGCTCAATTTTATTTTTGTTCATGCAAATGTGTATAGGTACATGTGCACTTGAATAAAATCTTGCATAATTACTAAAATCCACATTGCAGGCACTCAAAGAAAAAAAGTTCTAACTTCTATGAGAATAAACTATAGGAGTTTGGCTAAAGAAATGATAAAAAGGTGCCATAAATACAAGAGGTGTGCACATTTATATAGGCAATGCTTGCATCAGTGTCAATGTACCTTCATCAATGCATCTTGATGTGCATCGACGGGGATACGTCGATAGGCCTACATCAATGCAGTTGTCTTATTGATATTTCATCATGTTGAAACCTCAAATAATTGTAATTTTGAATAAGAGGCCAATTACCAACCCCTTTCAAAAGAGTCATCTTTGATCACATTAAAGTAATTTAATAATTTTATTATCATATTGGTGAGGCCCAATTACCAGCCAATTGGACTTTGTCGATATAAATAAATAGTTATCATCATGATGCTTGATTAAGAGATAACTTTTTCACATAATTATTATTTTGGTTTTCATTTTTGTTTTCAATGTGAAAATCAATTCTAAGTGAAACAATTTGAGATTTTATTAATTTGTAAAATATAAAATATTCTCTCAGCTAAATATTAGATATATTTCATAATTATATATATAGCTAAACTAGTATAGGTACACCCCAAGATATATAGTCCAATTAGAACTTTATAACTCAACATTGCTTACTATAATCCATGATTTCAATTTTTCAAATGAAGAGTCTTATCACTAGAATTGAAATTATGACTTGCAAACCACCACCTACATGCCATAACCAAGTAAACAATACATTACTAACATAATTATAAAAAAATGCAATTTAAATTGTTTTTAATATCAATGAGGGATGACATTGACAAATATTACCTAGGTAAAAGGTCCTAAAGTATCGTGATAGCTTTATGTCTTCAATTTACACATGGTTTTAGTTATAACAACCCATGCTTTTATACACCTAATATTTTTTAATTAAAAAAAATCATACAATTTTTGAACCCTAACATTTAGGCTTCTAACCCATTAGGACACCGATTCAAGGTTGTTCTTTAGCGTTGAAGGTTGAATAAGTTAGGGAGCTTTTCTCAATTGAAAAGAATAAGGCAATGATTATTGTAGAATAATTCGGTGCTGCATCACTCATGAAGTTCACATTATATTACGGGAATTATGATTGAGTGAGTAATGGTAGGCATGGGCTACCGAATTCCAGAAACGTCAACCTCCAACAGAACTATTGACTTTAAAACCATCTGACAAATTTACAACGAACGAGGGTATAAATAAAACAGCTTCACTGCAATTATATTTTTCTAACGAGCAAAAAAAACCTCTGTTGCTAGGGCATCCATTTTGCTTCGAAGGGGCGGAAGCGCTATAAAACCAGCGGGTTTTTCCCATCCTTCCCAGTGAAGAGAAAAGGCGAATCGTGTGTGAAGACAAGAGATAGGTACTCGGCACAGGCGATTCCGTAGCTGCAAGCAGCAACAACACAACGTTTCTGCCATCCAATAACATTGAAGCCTTTCCACGATTGTTAAGGTTTGCTTGCCTTCCCCTCTCCCAGAAGAAATTTGTTATGGTTATCAGTTATTCACTTTCTGATTTCTACTGTTAAATATTTCAGATCTGCACGAATGATTAAGATTGTGTTTCAGCGATTCTTAAGAAGTTCGTAGGGTTTTAGTGAAACTTTTGGCTACGTTTCAGACCTTCGCGTCTCTGTTTGTAGACATTTGCGTTGGTAGGGTTTTTGTGAAACTTTAGGCGACATTTTAGAGCTTCGCGTCTCAGTTTGCGGACATTTGCGTTTTCGTAGGGTATATATTTTTTTTCGCTGAAATTTTTGGCTGTGCTTCGCGTCTCTGCTTGCAGAAATTTGTCGCCATGGATTCCATGGACGCTGAAATCAGCAAGCTTCAGGAGGAAAGGAAGAAAAAGGAGAACGAACTGGCTTCGCTTTCGTCTGTAACCTTCGATAAGGACCTTTACGGCGAAAACAATCGCTTCGAGGGCTACGAGCGCTCTATTGCGGTGAACGAAGATGATGAGGAGCAGGACGCGGCAGCGCCGGACGGCAGAAGGCTTCCGTCCTACACGGCCCCGAAATCGATCCTCGACGACCTTCCGCGCGGCGGGGCGGACGAGGACCACGACTTGGGATTCAAAAAACCGCAAAGAATCATCGACCGCGAGGACGAGTACAAGAAACAGCGCTTCAACCGCATCATCTCGCCGGAGCGAAACGATCCATTCGGCCCGGGCGGGGACAAAACCCCAGACGCCTCTGTGCGCACGTACGCGGACGTAATGAAGGAGGAGTACTTGCGGCGCGAGCGCGAAGAAACTCTGAAAGCCATCGCCAAGAAGAAGCAGGAAGAGAAGGAAAAACAGAAGGAGAAGGACGCGGCACCGGCTCCGCAGCCGCAGGCGGCCGGGCAGAAACGCCGGAACCGCTGGGACCAGGCGCAGGAACAGGTGCCGGAGGCGAAGAAATCGAAATCGGAATGGGACGCGCCGGACGCCACGCCGGGACTCAGCCGCTGGGACGCGACGCCGACGCCGGGGCGTGCCCTAGATGCGACTCCCGGAGGAATCTCGCGGCGGAATCGGTGGGACGAAACGCCGACGCCGGGGCGTCTGGCCGACGGGGACGCGGATGCTACTCCAATGGCGGGAGGCGTCACTCCTGCGGGAATGACCTGGGACGCCACGCCCAAGCTCGGCGGCCTCGGCCTCGGTTCCACGCCCATGCCGACTCCTACGCCGAAGAAGCAGCGTTCTCGTTGGGACGAAACCCCCGCCAGCATGGGCAGCGCTACCCCCGGCGGTGGCGTTGCTGCAACTCCTGCCGCGGCCATGACTCCCGGCGTCACTCCCATGGGCGGGATCGATCTCGCGACTCCGACCCCCAGCCAGGTGAATCTCCGCGGCGCCCTTACTCCTGAAACTTACAACCTTCTCCGTTGGGAACGCGACATTGAGGAGCGTAATCGGCCGCTCAGCGACGAGGAGCTTGATGCCATGTTCCCGCAGGAAGGGTATAAGATCCTGGAACCCCCTGCGAATTATGTGCCCATTAAGACCCCTGCAAGGAAGCTTCTGGCCACTCCCACGCCGCTGGGAACGCCTCTGTATGCTATCCCTGAGGAGAATCGCGGGCAGACTTTTGATGTCCCCAAGGAGGTCCCTGGTGGTTTGCCGTTCATGAAGCCCGAGGATTATCAGCATTTCGGTGCGCTGTTGAATGAGGAGAATGAGGAGGAGCTCTCCCCTGAGGAGCAGAAGGAGCGCAAGATTATGAAGCTTCTGTTAAAGGTCAAGAATGGGACCCCTCCCCAGCGCAAAACTGCACTGCGTCAGCTTACTGATAAGGCCCGGGAGTTCGGTGCCGGTCCCTTGTTTAACCAGATTTTGCCCCTTCTCATGTCTCCTACGCTCGAGGATCAGGAGAGGCATCTGCTTGTGAAGGTCATCGACCGTGTTCTGTACAGGCTTGATGAGCTTGTGAGGCCCTTTGTTCATAAGATTCTGGTCGTTATCGAGCCTCTGCTTATTGATGAGGACTACTATGCTCGTGTTGAAGGTCGGGAGATTATTTCCAATTTGAGTAAGGCTGCTGGTCTGGCCACCATGATTGCGGCAATGAGGCCCGATATCGATAACATCGATGAGTATGTTCGGAATACCACTGCTAGAGCTTTCAGTGTTGTGGCTTCTGCTTTAGGAATCCCCGCTCTGTTACCGTTTCTGAAGGCAGTTTGTCAGAGTAAGAAGTCTTGGCAGGCCCGTCACACTGGGATTAAGATTGTTCAGCAGATTGCTATTCTTATGGGTTGTGCCGTTTTGCCCCATCTTCGATCCTTGGTTGAGATTATTGAGCACGGTCTCAGTGATGAGAACCAGAAAGTGAGGACCATCACTGCCCTGTCCCTTGCAGCTCTTGCAGAAGCTGCTGCACCCTATGGAATTGAGAGCTTTGACTCTGTACTGAAGCCCTTGTGGAAGGGTATCCGGTCTCACCGGGGAAAGGTTCTTGCTGCCTTCCTCAAGGCAATTGGTTTTATTATTCCTCTCATGGATGCAATGTACGCAAGTTACTATACCAAAGAAGTCATGGTTATTCTTATCCGTGAATTTCAGTCCCCGGATGAAGAAATGAAGAAGATTGTTTTGAAAGTGGTCAAGCAGTGTGTTAGCACCGAGGGGGTAGAAGCAGACTATATCAGATCAGATATTCTTCCCGAGTTTTTCCGCAACTTCTGGGTGAGGAGGATGGCTTTGGATAGGAGGAATTATAAGCAGCTTGTGGACACCACTGTCGAGATTGCAAACAAAGTTGGAGTTGCTGATATAGTGGGCAGGACCGTCGAAGATCTCAAGGATGAGAGTGAACCCTACAGAAGAATGGTGATGGAGACTATTGAAAAGGTTGTCACCAATTTGGGGGCTTCAGATATTGATTCCCGTCTGGAAGAGTTGCTTATTGACGGTATCCTTTATGCTTTCCAAGAACAGACCAGTGACGATGCAAATGTTATGTTGAATGGATTTGGAGCTGTTGTCAATGCGTTGGGTCAACGGGTAAAACCCTACTTACCACAGATATGTGGTACCATAAAATGGAGATTAAATAACAAGAGTGCCAAGGTGAGACAACAAGCTGCAGACTTGATATCCAGGATAGCCGTAGTGATGAAACAGTGCCATGAAGAACAGTTAATGGGACATTTAGGTGTTGTGCTCTACGAGTACTTGGGAGAAGAGTATCCTGAAGTTTTGGGATCTATTCTTGGGGCTCTGAAAGCCATTGTAAATGTTATTGGTATGACAAAGATGACTCCTCCTATCAAAGATTTACTGCCACGTTTAACTCCAATTCTGAAAAACAGACACGAAAAGGTGCAAGAAAACTGTATAGATCTTGTGGGAAGAATTGCGGATCGTGGAGCCGAGTTTGTACCAGCCAGAGAATGGATGAGAATCTGCTTTGAACTTTTGGAAATGCTTAAAGCCCATAAGAAAGGCATTCGGAGAGCCACAGTGAACACTTTTGGTTATATTGCAAAAGCAATTGGTCCGCAAGATGTCCTTGCCACGTTGCTTAACAACCTGAAGGTTCAGGAGAGACAGAATCGTGTCTGCACGACCGTTGCAATTGCTATAGTTGCTGAGACTTGCTCCCCGTTTACAGTGCTGCCAGCATTGATGAATGAATACCGTGTTCCAGAGTTGAACGTGCAGAATGGTGTTTTGAAGTCTCTTTCTTTCTTGTTTGAATACATTGGTGAGATGGGGAAAGATTACATATATGCTGTTACACCGTTGCTTGAAGATGCGCTTATGGATAGAGACTTGGTGCATAGGCAAACAGCAGCATCTGCTGTTAAACACATGGCTTTAGGTGTTGCAGGTCTGGGCTGTGAAGACGCGTTGGTGCATTTGTTGAATTATGTATGGCCAAATATATTCGAGACTTCGCCACACGTGATAAATGCAGTGATGGAGGCAATTGAGGGAATGCGAGTAGCTTTAGGAGCGGCAGCGATTCTTAACTATTGTCTTCAAGGGTTATTTCACCCTGCAAGAAAAGTCCGTGAGGTGTACTGGAAAATCTATAATTCGCTTTACATTGGCTCTCAGGATAGCCTTGTTGCAGCTTATCCTATATTGGACGATGAGGCGGACAACATCTTTAGTCGTCCGGAGCTAATGATGTTTGCATAAATGTGGATGCTTGACTGTGGCTATAAGTAGTGTACTTATATAGCCTATTAGATTTTGGAAAAACATGACGGCATTTATGTTATGGTGTAATTGCTGATGTTTTCCATGAATGATGGATGATATGTACTAGTTTCGTCTTTTTTAATTCTGGATATACAAGGTTCAGTGGTTATGCAGTACGTACTAAGATATTGAAAAGACTCTTAAGTTCGAACATTTGGACTTTCTACCTACTATTGAGGATTTCTTTTTTCTTACTAATATTGAAATTAGTGTTTCAGGTTTTTATTTTGGAAGTGTAAAATAACGAAGTCCCGGAGTTCGTTGGCTCTGGTTATGGGCTTCTCATCCTGTGAATACAGCTTTATCAGTTCATTGCGTTTTGGTTTTAGTTGATTTCATGCTTTCCAAAGGCTGCATTAGGGCTACTGCGCAAATGCAAATTTCTGTAAAATATCGGATCAGTGTTCATTACCTATAGTTTTGTTGGCCTTATTATAATGTTCAATAAATTTGTAAGCAACGTTCCTGTTGATATTTGTTCCGATTTTCCTTTATTTGTTTTTTTAAAAAGAGTTGCGCATGATAAAAAGTTAATTTGTTTATTTGAATTATTAGTATACTGTTTTAATTTAATGTCTAATTATGGCGTATGACGGTTGAAATTGATAAGAATGTATTTATCTGCATTATTTAGTTGACATTTTTGGTTATTTTATGTTTATTTTTGTTTGGAGTAAGTATACGATTAGTTAGTTTAAGAATTCTTTCTATTCATACTGCTTTATTGGTAAGGCACTTGGATGGGTTTCATGTTGGTGAGTTCTTTCATTATGGTCTACCAACTAGATACTTGATTCGTGTTTACATTGATAAATCTTATGGGACACTTCGCTCTTTAATTCTAGCTGTTGTCAAAAAATGCAACTTCAGTGACATTCAACAAAGTGGAGGTTTTCTGTGAGGCTGGGGAAATGCATAGGTTATACTGAGAACCAATAGGGTATGCAAGGTTGCCCTGATTGTAATAAACATGTTTGTATTTGTGGGATATTATCACTTTGATGGCTAGGGTGCAGTTCATTTCACAGGGTCTGTCTCCTACTTATATTCGTGCTGTTCTATCACACTCTACTTCTTTCAAGTTGATTACATGTCAATATTTTTATGGTGCTATCATTAGACATCAGAATGTGATGATAGCTTGATTACAAGTGAAAAGCTTGATTCATAGATTGCTATTATGTAAACATTAAAGCCTTTATCATAAATACAAAAATTTTTTAACATCAGATTCCTAGTCAGATGTTTGCTAGCTTTTGTTGTTGCTAGCTTTTGTTGTTGGTTCATAACAGGGTTCTGGTTAACCTCTATTCTGTATACATTAAAGCTTTTATCTTAAACAGAATTAATATTTTGACATCAGGTTCTCATTTTAAAACTCGAAGGCGTTTCCTTTTATTTCCTTCATTGTGGCTGATGGTAATGGGCTTGCAGCAATTAGGGTGGGCTAGCTATATACAGAAGTGTTCAAGTTGCCATTTTCCCACAATGGGAGTAATTTGGGGCATGGGCGTGTGTTTCAAATTGCCATTTTCGCACGGTGGGAGTAATCTAGGGCATGGTCAAGGTGGAGTAGGACTCTTTCCTGGTCTTGGGCCATGCCAAGGAAAGGTAGGGAGTCCTCTAGAGATGTTGAACGGTATCCTCCAAGGACATCAATAACAAAAACCCAATGGGGCATGGTCAAGGTGGAGGCCCAAGGAAAGGTATGGAGTAGGACTCTTTCCTGGTCTTGGGCCATGCCAAGGAAAGGTAGGGAGTCCTCTAGAGATGTTGAACGGTATCCTCCAAGGACATCAATAACAAAAACCCAATGGGGCATGGTCAAGGTGGAGGCCCAAGGAAAGGTAGGGAGTCCTCTAGAGATGTTGAACGGTATCCTCCAAGGACATCAATAACAAAAACCCAATGGGGCATGGTCAAGGTGGAGGCCCAAGGAAAGGTAGGGAGTCCTCTAGAGATGTTGAACGGTATCCTCCAAGGACATCAATAACAAAAACCCAATGGGGCATGGTCAAGGTGGAGGCCCAAGGAAAGGTAGGGAGTCCTCTAGAGATGTTGAACGGTATCCTCCAAGGACATCAATAACAAAAACCCAATGGGGCATGGTCAAGGTGGAGGCCCAAGGAAAGGTATGGAGTAGGACTCTTTCCTGGTCTTGGGCCATGCCAAGGAAAGGTAGGGAGTCCTCTAGAGATGTTGAACGGTATCCTCCAAGGACATCAATAACAAAAACCCAATGGGGCATGGTCAAGGTGGAGGCCCAAGGAAAGGTAGGGAGTCCTCTAGAGATGTTGAACGGTATCCTCCAAGGACATCAATAACAAAAACCCAATGGGGCATGGTCAAGGTGGAGGCCCAAGGAAAGGTAGGGAGTCCTCTAGAGATGTTGAACGGTATCCTCCAAGGACATCAATAACAAAAACCCAATGGGGCATGGTCAAGGTGGAGGCCCAAGGAAAGGTAGGGAGTCCTCTAGAGATGTTGAACGGTATCCTCCAAGGACATCAATAACAAAAACCCAATGGGGCATGGTCAAGGTGGAGCATGGCTACTTGGTCTTGGGTGGGAGTCCTTTGGACATGTCGGATAGTATCCTCAAATGTTACCAATAGCTCTATTAAAGATCCAAAGCGGTTGAGACACTGCACCTAAGTGTGCTTTGTGCTTAGTGAATTAAAATTCATGAGAGGGGAAGAGGTAGGCACAAGGAATGGGTTGTTGTTAGGAGGGGCTCGTGATTTTGGGTGGGTGGGGGGATGGGGTGTGTAGGTGATGTGGAGCCTACCTCAATAGACTCCAAAAGGACCCATTCCACAAGCTTCCTAAGCAAAATTCAACTTTGAAAACAAGAACACAATGAAATGGAGAAAATTTCCCTTTTATTAAGAAAACTCTCAAAATGTAGAGAAATACATCAAGGATGAAGAGCAAAGCTCAAGTGGCAACTCTCACAAGGATCCTAAAGGTCACACATGTTTTCTCTCAATTCTCAATTGCTCATAATGGAACCAAAGCTCAAGAGAAGACACTTGTAAGGGATTCTATCAACCTCTCTCAAGTGTGCTCCCTTGCCTCACACTCAATTCTTCTTACACAAGTTGTGAAATTCCTCTTGCACAAGCTCTCTACTTGCACAAGATCATAAAAGACCAACCTTCCCTCTTGGACTAGCTTTCTCCTTGAGACTAACTTGCATCCTTTGATTAACCTTCTCCCTTTTAATTAGCTTACCCAAACTTGGGCCTTGATGCCTTTTTATAGCTTTCCAAGTGACCTTTTGTTTTCCCTTCAAATTAGAATTCAATTTGAAGTCTGTTGGAATTCGTATGGGATGTCTTGGAGAAGCATGATATGTCTTTCCTGAAACAACTAGATCTTAGAGGAGACATCTTGGAGTTGGGGGTGATGTCTTAGAGGAGATGTCTTGCCTGCTGGGGAGACATCTTGCATGCCAAGGAGATTCTCCTTCTAGGGCCAAAAATAAAGATGCTTGTTTTGAGGTTTGAAACCTTTGGATGTCTCCAAACAAGTTCCCATACACCTTGGAACTCTCTAAACTCATAAAAAATGAGCTCAAAACACCTCTAAACATGCCAAAAGTCTAAGGAAAGACCCCATCATTGGAGAGATGGTACATTAGCCTATTGGATGTTCTCATTAGCATCCTCCCCCTTAAAGACTCTTAATTCCCACACAAGAGGTTTTTACATTTGGAATAGTTGTTGCTCCCTCACATAGGCCACAATTCACACACAACCAAAGCACAACATACATGGAATGATTAAAGCTCAACATTTTGTCTCTACTATCCAAAAGTTATTTCACAACACACATAAACATACAACATGGTGTATGCATGACAAATATAAACACATATACACACTTGTTCAAGATACACGCACAAGGGCTCGGTGATGTCATTAGTGGGGGTGGGGTAGGAAAGGGTGTTTGTGGTGGGTGTCATCTTTAAGGTCAATGCAAGCCAGTTAATACTTGATGCAGAGTTTGAGTTCCTATGAGAAGCCACTCTTCCAATATCAATAGGTTATACTATTGAGCCAGGGGGAGTTTTCTTTGCTACGATCACCTTCTATCTCTTAGGTTGCTAAGTTATGTGAGAAAAAGTCAAGATTTGACTGGGTTGTTCATACCAAGCCTAAAAGATTGCCTACCACATGGGCCTATGTGTGTGGTTGTTCTAGTTCAAGGTTTGATACAAGTTGGCTTAATTGTTTGGTGATGAGTGGTGAGGTACCCCTACACTCAACCATACGAAACTAGCGTAGCATGCACGATCCGGTCAAACTTCGTAGACTAAGTGCCTACACGCCCCATGGAACACTTGGGGTTAATCATTTGTTGTCTTCCCAGACTTACTTGTAGTTGTCACGGTGTATGGTTAAGTAAGTCCGAGGTATATGATTTTTATATCTTTTATGTTTTATGTCCTATGCTATCAAGGTGAAGGGTTGAAGAAACTAACTAACTCTAACTAATGACTAAGTCTAAATTACCTAGCGTCAGCATCCGTTTCCACTTACCATACACACCCTGAACC
>MNCI01026133.1:41979-61270 GCA_015680685.1 Gnetum montanum
ACATGCAAAGTGACACAGAGAAAATAGACAAATACAAAAGTGCTTGAGCATATAATATTACAATGGTGTATAACATTGGGTGTTCATGACAATAGGAAAGAACACTAATGGATCCAAAGAACATCCAACCCATCTTGGTAACAGAAGAATGAGGGAGAGATAGAAGAGATCCAATGGTCATCAACAATCTCCCACGAGTGATATGGTTGCATCCTCCTTGGTGAAGACAGTCCTGCTTCTAGTCCACACTTTCCATTGCAATCACAACAAAACCAAGGATTAGTATATATAGTGCAACAGATAATGGCTGAGTACCTTGTCTCATTGGTGATTTTATCTAGCTAGGTTGTGATTGTGATAGATTGGTTGCTTGATGTTGTTAGTGGGAAGATTGATGAATGGGTTAAATAAGAGAAGCGATACATATAATTCAGAAAAAGATTAACACAAGGAGTACTGGAAAGAGGGTGTTCACAACAATAAAAGGAGTTCATTATAAATAGTTGTGAAGGTGTGTACAATTGGATGACATGGATGGGGTAAATAAAAAGAATTTGATTGTAACAATGTCTAAGGGTAAAGAACTTAACTTAACCAAAACAAAAGATATGCAAGTGGGTCCTCCCCAAAGCAGGCACAGGCCTTTTATGCCCTTGCATAACTTCAAACCAAGGAGTCTATGGGCACCATGGATGATTACTGGTTATGAAAAGTTAAGTACAAAAACCCAAAAGTAAGTGACTGAGAAACCTAACACATTAAACCAAAACATTGAATTAAAACATGAAATCAGTAGTGAGGTGAGGTATGAAAAGCATAGATAGATGACAAAGAGAGTGGAATGGAGTTTCTAATTATGGTCACATATAGTACCTTATGGAGTTTGTGATTAATTGACTTAGTAGGACCCTTCCTTGGTTTAGATCAAAACCAACCACTTTTAGTGACTTTGGATCAACATTCTAAGGCAAGTCCATCCCCTAAGACACAAGAATACTCCTACAAAATAGCCACCATTCCAAATTAGAGTGAAGGTAGGAAGTGAGAAAGGGCCTTAGTTAGAGGAGACAAGACAAGTCTCATAACTAGTGCTTATAGCCATTTTATTTGGTCTAAGGGGTGTGCTTTGAATTCCTATATTTTGTTTTTGAATGGGAACCACACCATGCAATGACCCATGTGTTTTTTGCATTTATTCTATCCAAGGGGTGTGCTTTGAATCCTCATCTTTTTTTTTGTGATGAGGACCACACCATGTAAGGACTTATTTGACTTCCTATTATGAAATGACGTGAAACAGTGAGAAGCTTATGAGAATACCCCTGCACACAGGAAAACAAAAAAGCACAAAGAATACCACATCCCTTTGAAGCCATATCTTGTCTAAACCTTTGATTCCTTCCCAATTCTGGAAACTACACAAGTCACCAATTTATTAAAGTTACATTAATGAAGAAGAGACTGCATGCTTCCAAAATAAGGAAAACCACAAAGTATGTGGATGGGTGGATGATGTGGACTCACTGCCTATTCTAGGAAAAGAAACCATGTCCTAGTCATCAGTAACAATAGTCAAAGTCAGAAACCAGACATCAACAATCAAATTACAAATGAAGCATACCACCATTAAATAGTGCATTATCATTGTACCTGCCATCTTATTAGCAGAAAAAGTAGAGAAACACATTAAACGCAAGCAAACATAATCATAAAAGAAAGTAAAAGAGTAGACAATAAATATTAAATATATTAATAATAGTGTAAAGCAAAAACTAAGGGAAAATCGATAACTTTTAAAAATACAAATATGTAAAACAAAGAAGAAAACAAAAAGTTGTAAAACCAAAAATGTGTAAAACAAAAAGGTCAAAAATTGAGGAGCTTCCTAAGGTGTTAGTATGGATGGCCATCTCCCCCATGACTAAGTTGAAAGGGAGAGGTTCGAAAGATTGAGTGTGGTTGTCCATCTGACGAGGTGTTTGTTGAGTTGGTTGGCTTGGCCTCATGGAAAGGTTTTATTTATTGAATGTTGACTTGTTGTTTCTTATTTGAGTTGTCAGGTTTTTAGATGATCATGACCCTAGATGGAAAAGTCTCATCTATGATGTAAGGTCCTTCCCTCAATGTTTGAAATTTGGTTTGTTTGGGTACATGTGTAGGATTCCAATAAAGAACCTTGTCTCTTGGTTGAAACTTGACTTTTCTTATTTTGAGGTTATGAAATTTCTTGTTGAATGCCTTATGAATTTCATTGGATGATAGGGACATCAACCAATTTTCATCTAGCAAGTTGAGACTCATTAATTGTTCTTTCTTTGTTATACTTAGATCTAGGTCAAGGTCACAGGCCGTAGAGAGTGTACGGAACTTGGATTGGATGGGCAATGTTGGTAGTTTTTCGTACACAAGCTCATAGGGAGAATAACCTATGGGAAGCTTCCATGTGGAGCAATAGCCCCAAAGGGCATCATTTAATTTAGTGCTCCAGTCTCTTCAGTATTTACTAATCATACGTGTTAAGATTTTTGTAATCTCATGATTAGTGACCTTAGCTTGACCATTGGCATGGGGGTGATATGGTGTTGTGAGTTTATGTTCAACCCCCAAGTGTTGCATCAGTTTCTAGAAAGTGGCACCTATAAAATGAGTTTCATTATCAGAAATTAACACACAAGGTACACCAAAATTTTTTATGATGTTTTGTTGTACAAACCAAGTAGTAGTGATGGATGTATAGTCTGTGACGGCTGCTACTTCTATCCACTTGGTACAATAGTCAATTACAACTATTATATATGCCTTTCCATTTGATAAATGTGTGATGGGACCCATAAAGTTAATGCCCCAAATGCCGAATGGTTCAAGAGGTTGTATTCATTATTGTGGTTCCTCCATTTGAGCTGCTATTCGACCATCCCTTTAGCAACGATCACAAGCATGGATGAATTGATGTGCATCCCTGAAGATTGTTGGCCAATAATACCTTGCCATGAGGATTTTTATGATCATGCATCTCCTTGCATAATGGCCCCTACAAGGACCTTTGTGAGCATCTTGAAGAACATGCAGTTGATCTGTATCAGGGACACACCAACGTACCATGCCATCGGGACAAACCTTGTAAAGGTTTTCATTAATTTCCATGAAATGCTTGACCTAGTGAAGAAATTGTTGTTTCTTCCTAGTGTCTAGCCCTTGTGATAGTTCTTTCTTGAGTAGATGAGGATGGTGTCACACCATTTTAGCTCATCGAGCATTTGTGGATTAATAGCACCTGCAAGGAGAGATTTGTCAGGAAATTGGTTAGATAAGGAGCTCTCTTTGTCCTTGTCATCCCATCTTAGTCGTGATAAGTGATCTGCGACCACATTCTTCACACCTTTATGATCTGCCATTGTGAGATCGAACTCCTACAAAATCACGAGCCATCGTATGACATGAGGGCTCATCATTGGTTTGTTCATTAGAAATTTGATGGCACTATGATCTATGTGCACAAACACTTTGTAGGCAAGCAAATAGTGCCTGAACTTCTCTAGGGTGAACACCATTGCCATAAACTCCTTTTTTGTGGTCGTGTAGTTTAGTTGTGCACTTGTAATGCTCCAGCTTGCATAGTGAATGTAATATGGATATTTTTGATCATCCATTTACGTAAGCAATACACCCAGAGCATAATTTGATGCATCGGTCATCACATGAAATGGTTTGGACCAATCTGGTGCTTGAAGAATGGGAGTTTCAACAAGCTTTTGCTTCAATTATTGAAATGCTGATTCACATGTAGGGGTCCAAACGAATGATGTATCCTTCTTTGTTAATTCTACCAACGACTTGGCAATTTTGGAAAAATTCTCGATGAATCATTGGTAGTAGGTAGTATGACCAAGGAATGAATGCACTTCTTTGACTATTTTGGGTTGACGGGTTATTCCTTGGATGACCCTTATTTTTTTAAGTCCACCTCAATTCCTGCTTTTGATATGTGATGCCCCAATACTATGCCTTCCTGGACCATAAGGTGGCTTTTTTGCCAATTGAGCCAGAGGTTTTTTTTGACACATATATTGAACACCTGCTCAAGATAGTCTAGGGCTTGCTTGAATGTAGCTCCGTAGGTAGAAACATCATCCATAAAGACTTCTACCCTGCTACTAATCTGTTGTTGGAAAATGATGAGAACTAATTGTTGAAATGTGGATGGGGCATTACATAAACCAAATGGCATCTGATGATAAGAAAAAGTCCCCCAAGGACTTGTGAAAGTTATCTTTGCTTGGTCCTCTGGTGCAATCTGAATTTGGTTATAGCCACTATAACTGTCCAGAAAGCTATAATAGCTATGCCCTGAAATGGTGCCTAGCACTTGGTTGATGAAAGGCAACGAAAAATGATCCTTGAAAGTTTCCATGTTGAGTAGTCGAAAATCAATGCATACTCATCATTTGCCTCCTTTCTTTAGTACAATCATGAGTGGATTGACCCACTCACTATCTACAACAGGGCAAATGAATCCCGCCTTGAGGAGTTGTTCAATCTCCTCTTTGACAATCTACTTTAATTTGGGGTTCAAATGTTGTTGCGGCTATCATTTCAACTTAATGGCGGGGTCGGTGTATATCCTGTGTTGGCATATTCTTGGACCTATCCTAGTGAGCTTGAAATATAACCAAGAAAAGGATGCTGACCACTTTTCCATAAATTTTATAAACGTTTTCTTTTGTTCTATAGCAAGCTTGGCATTAATGATAACCAGCCTCTCATTTTTCAAAAATACATATTCCATTCCAGCTGGTAGCATCTTCAATTCAGGGGACTCTTATTTAAAATTTTCAGGAATTTCTAGCTCACCCTAATTGACATCATCATTTGCTCCTTCAGAGAGTTGGTGATGAACTTGCTTGAGTTCATCCATACTTGTAACATATTCATACATTAGGCCCTCAGTCGGTTCCATGCATGATTTATTTGCTGTTAGCATTAGCTGTCAGCCACTAGGTGCCTTCTTATTTTGTGGCTGCTATGTATAAACATCTCTGGATCTCAGCTTCTGGTGCACACTGGTTGCATGTAGAGATAGATGTTTTCTTGACCATAACTTCTGCAAAAAATGGCACCCTGAATCACTGTACACGATACATGGAACTCTAAGGAAAGATCTCTAATGCTTGTTTTGGCATCAATATTACTTAGCCATGCCCTTCCCATAATGATCAAAAAGTCCCCCTTATAGTTCTCCACTTTGATTACTAGGAAATCAATAGGATATGACCACCCAAAAATGGTGGTGATGATGGCTTCAACCAATCCCAATGGAATAGTGATGGACTGGTTTGCTAGTTCCAGCTGGATGTTTCTCTTCTTTAAGGGAGGAAGATTCCACATTGTGTACATCTCATGTGAGATCAAATTAACACCGGAACCAAAGTTAAGAAGAGCTTTACAAGGATCATTCTCAACAATTTGTAAGTAAACTAGGGGACTCCTAGGATCAGCTAATTTTTTGGGCAGATTACCAGCTCGAATCCAATCGGATACAACATGTGTCAACATTACAATATGGATTTGAGAGAGATTTTGGTTTGAAGGGGACTTAGATAAAGAGGAAACAAAGGAAGGTGGAGGAGTAGCGTTACTAACCACTGATGTGTTTTAGGGCTTTGGTGGACTATGAGGTTGGAAGAAGGGTCTTTCCTTTATTCGTGGTTCTGACTCGCTGGATGGGTTAATCGATTGTAGGTTAACTGCCCTTGTAGTGTTCCTTTGCTATGGTTGTGCAGGTAATTCACCCTGCATGGATAGAGCAGGTGGTAATTGTGTAGGAGGTGGAGGAGTAGGTGCAAGGATAGGAGGTACATGAGGGTAGTAGGTGGTATCCCTTCATGGATAGGGCAATTGGTATGTTTCAAGAGGGTAGTGATGAGGTTGGTAAGTAACAACATGACTAGAGGAGTCCCTTGGAGATGAAGGTTGCTGAACATAGTAACCATAGGGATTTGGTTATCGGTAAGGGTAGTGTTATCTTGCAGGTGGCAATGCCCATGATTGTCATTGCTGCCACTACTGGTACACTTCATAAGGTTGTGAAGGAGTTCCACTTGGGTAGTACTACTGTGGTTGGTGGAATTGTCAAGGATTACCTTGTGGATAAGATAATCTTTTGGGCATTTACCTTTATGTAAGTCATGGATGTAAGGCATACACCCTAGATTCCTGCAAGTGTGATACAACTGGACAACATCCCCAAGGATGTTCATATTGGCAGACATCACAGCCACCATCATCATCTGAATCGCTATTCGTAGCCATCTCTATTATAGCAATCTTACCTTTACCCTTAGATATGATGCATTCAGCTTCCTTACGTCTTTGACACTCTTGCTTACTGCATTGCTCCTTGGACTCTTCAGTAATTTTTAAGACAACTCAAAACTTATTGTCCATGGAGTCCCATAATTAATCAACCTTAGCCATGATTTTTTATTGCAATTTCTGGAATGGCAAGGGTTTTTGATTAACCACCTCATCTCTGGTGAATTTATCCTCACTGTTACAAAATTAAACCTCCTTTTTCTGAATAGAAGAGTCCCTATTGTATTCTTCTACACTTTCATGTTTTCTCAATTCTCCCTCCTCCTTGGCTACCCACTCAATTAATTTTTGAATTCGATGGATGCTCAATTCTATCAATCTTCCTTGGGCATAGATGCTAAGGGTTCTTCAATTTTCAGATCGCAACCCATCTACGATATGGCGAAGTTAATCAAGCTGAGAGTATCCATGGCTGGGACACCTATGTAATAGAGAGTAGTATCGGCCAATTGTAGCATCCAAGGGCTCATGGTTCCCTTGTTTCCACCCTTGAATTTATTTCCTTAGATTAAATACTTAGGAGTACATTTGATATTTATCATTGAATAGTTCCAACATCGTACTCCATTACCTGATTAATTCTAGTTCCAAGGATCAATACCAAATTTTTGCTTCCTTGATGAGTATTCTTGGAAATAATTTTAGTTTTTGCTAGTCATTTTCAATATTCTACAAGGCACATGCATCTTGGAAGGCTTGAAGATGATTTTGTGGATCAACATCATATCCTTCCTCAAACCAAGGGATATTTTTCATATGAAGCCTCTTTATTCTGCTATCCTTCACATGCCTTGTTGGAATCCTCACAGCCTCTGCAATATTTAACATGCCTCGAGTAGCAAGTAGAGGTTCATCAAGGCCATGATGGTGGTGCCTACGATGTTCTCTACTAGCCCTTCTTTCTTAATGATGGACCTCTCTGGATTGCCCGCATCTTCGGTAACGACTATCTTGATAGTCCCTTTTGTTGTTTTGGTCCTGTCAGTCACCTCCATCATGGTTATTCCTTTTGTAGCCATGATCTGAACTAGATGAAGAAGAAGACGATGATGATGAAGGGGAAGAAGAAGAAGAACTTGCTCTGCATTGATGGCTATCATCCTTCCTTTGATGTTCGTGATGAAAATTACAATCATGATCTCCCTTGTCCTCCTTTTCCTGACTTACTTCTCCATATCCATTTTTTTTCATTAGATCCATTTTGACCAAAACCTAGATTATGGATTGTGGATTGTACATTCTGGTTTAGGGATCCTTGAATAAAGTCAAATAGAGGAGAATCACTAAAGAAGTCATTGCCTTCATCAATTGGGCAAGCATAGGTGGAAATATATTTGGCTCCTTGCCCTTCACAAGCTTGTGTTGGTGCTCTAGCTACCAATCCCTTAATTTTTGCACTTCAATGGGATGATAGTCCCTTGAGTTGGGATCTCACATCTCATATTCTCCATGGAGATGTTGAAGCCCGTGTCGTGCAAGCATTATTTGGAGCATTGTTGGGATAGATAGGTCAAGTGGCAACATAATGTTGCCTTCCATATCACGCCACCACATCAGTTCATCTTGATGTAAGATGAAGGTAAACTCTGGTACATACTCATTGGGATGATAATACACCACTTGGTATTGTTGAGGCACCTAAACTGCCCTGGGCAGAGATGGGCTCCTGTGAGAAGAAGACATTTTGTGTTAATAAACTTGTAAACAACGTGTAGTTAAGGTTTAATTTAATGATAATAATTTTCGTTTTCGTAGGATTTGACTCTTAGGGTTCGAACAATGAGGTTACTAAGTTTCACTAGGTTTAGATAGTGCACGAAGAACTATAGTCCTTGGCAACGACACCAATGATGAGCGACAAGGTACCCCTACGCCCAAGCATACGAATCACAAGCATTCACATGCAATTTGGTCGAATTCTGTAGACTATAATTACTAAGTGCACTAGAGCTAAACAATGTGTGCATGTTGTTTGTTCATTGTCTTCCCAATCCCACTTGTGAAATGCAATTATATGGTTAAGTGTGACTGAGGCATAAGATTTTTATTATTATTTTGTGTTTTTATGGAATTACTCACCTAGAACAAGAATAAAAGTAAAAGTGATTAATAGTAAGAGCGATTAATTGTGAAGTAAACTATAGTCTAATCTAGCCTAACACAAGTAACCATTCCCACTTCCCGAACACATCTTGAGCTTTGTGCAAACATTGCTGGGATATCAAACACTAGTCATTTCTGAGCTACCAAGTGTCACACGTATGCTCAAAGGGGTCATGCTTGTGTAATTTAACAATTTTCTTAATTGATCAAAATTAATTACTACATAAATAACTTTAATGTAAATTTCATGAAATAATAATATGTAAATGCATCAAAAAGTAAATCTCAAGTTTTGCAAGGAATGGATCAAAGAGTTTGTCTTTATTGCCAACGCAATGGTGTGCTCAAGTACATCAATGCTTGAATAAAGATCCATTCACAGTTAGAGCTTTTGTTGCGGGCACTTGGAAAATATTCTAACTTTCAAATGGACAAACCACAAGAGTTTCACTACTTGAAGAAAAACACGATTTATCAATCTTCAAGGTTTAATATAAAAAATTGAAAAATTTAATAAACTCAAAATGAGTTTTATCCATTGTGCAAACACTTGACTCTACATTGACCAAATCATTCTAAGCTACAAAAGCATGACAACACTCCAATAGAGTATTGTTACATGATGAAGCATTGACTCAAAAAATACCAAAGAAAATAAAATGCACACTTATCTAAGAAAGAAGGAGAAGATCTTACATTAAAGCCAATCAGAAATCAAAGATAATTTTAAGCTTTTTCTCTTAGGTTTTTAAAGTTTTTTGGGTCATTGTTGAAGTAGTGTAGCTCAGCACTAGGTGTGCCACACTAGGTGAGGTAACATATTAGGTGTAATTGCATGTAAAGTGTTGTGCCTCACTAGGTGCGATAATGTACAACATGCATCAAAAAACTCAATGAGGTAGCATACTAGGTACACATCATCATACTTTTGAAGCAAGCCCAAACTATAGGTTTAAGTACACATAAATAAATTTATGCATTTGGGCTTACATAGAGATATAGAATTGCATCAATTTTGATAAGTAGCTTATCTACTTATACCTGATTTCCTTTTGTGATATCTTGTAATGTTGATCTAATCATATTGTGTTATTGATCTAACATTAATGTGATGATATTTATACCATATTTTACTATTTTTATGTTTTCTGCTCTTTTTGGCATATTGTGTCATCATTTTCTAGTGGTGATGGAGGAAATGATATCTTTGAATGTCTCAACATGAGGTCACGATAGAATTTTTGTCTATGTTTTGTTGTTACATGATCATGATAGTATTTGACGAGAATGGTGGTTTTAGACAATAATGGCAAGTGGTCATCTTGAATGTGTGTTAGCATGTTCAACGTATTGAAAAGCTCAAAAGTGATGATTAGAAAGCATTAAACATGATTTGCAATAGAGGTAACTAATACAGAGTGTGATAATTCATGGTTGATCATCATGTTGTAGGCACATATTGGACTTGATTTTAGAGTGGTGGTGAGGAGCTAGGACCAAGAAAAGCTATGACGTTGATCTTAGTCATAACATAATCCAACAATTGGTTTGGACATGCATGAGGGTTTCTAACCCAACAGTTATTCTTATCTTGCATGAAGATTGGCCTAAATAGGTAAGGTATTTTACCAAATAGTCTTTAATGGCTAGTTAGGTTGGTATCAGTCTTATAATTTTTCAAACATCTTATGCTGAAAACCACAAGGGAAATTCCATTGGTAGCAAAATTATGGTTAATAATAGATTAACATATTAATAGTAATGTTAATGGTTTGGTTAATGATTATGATTTGATTAATGGCTTTGGTTATTTGATAATTTCTATTGGTTTTAACAGTGTGTTTTGTAGTATGGGCCCCACCTTCCAACTTGATCTAGGTGGTACCAAGGTGATTTTCCTCTATTGTGAAGTTGTACTCACCCTTCTTACATGTATCCCATGCAAATATTAATTATTAGAAGGCTTGGATGGAGGTTCTTGGTGATGTTGTGGATGCTAGATCATAGCACATTATGAGAGCATTAATGATTAAAGATGCCTTGCCTATAAAAGATTTAAGTATTGTTGTATTTTTAGAACCATGTTATGGATTTGTAAAATGGCCCTTTGGTTTACTTATGTATCTTGTACATTAAGGTTTTGTATCCAAGTATTTGATATATTATTATATGAATATTGCTAAGTGATTATTCTTTATGGTTTATTTAAGTATGATTATTAGTTGTTAAAGTTCATACATGAATCTTGCTATGTGATTATTTAAGTATGATTATTAGTTATTTAAGGTTTTCCAATAATTTTATTTTGGATGTTAAGTTTTACATACATAATTTATGGAACTTTAAGGATTTTAATCATGTTCCTTTAATTTATTTTATAATTATCTATGGTTAAATTTAGGGTGTGATAACTTGGAATATGTATTCAGACTAGAAAAGACCTCATAATTCTTTGATTGTTTGATTTATTCAAAGAACTCCCTAGGGACTTGATGAGTAGTGAGCAATCTCAATACTCTACCATACAAGTCACAAGTGTTCGCACATGACCATATTGTAATCCATGAATGGACAATGTAATTATTCTTGGAGTTGATGTTAAGTTCATGATCGTTGTCTTCACACTTTGAGTTAGTGAAGTTTAAATGTATGGTTTAATTCGTAGTGAGGCATATGATAATTGATGTTGTTAGCCTCATTATACTCCTAAATGCAAACATAATGAAAGTAGAAATAAGTTCTATGTCTAAGTAATGATAGAAATATAGATATATTCTATCCTAAGGTGATAAGTATCTATTCTTGGTTTGCTGATCATGTCTTGGACTCATGTAGTTATTACTGGGATTACCAAGTGGAATTACTACTGAGCAAACCAAGCAATGCCACTATTGGATTACTAGATAACTACACTTAATGCTTGAAACCACTTGTATCCATTTCACTTACCAATAACATGTGAAGGAAGGTGCTTGAAAATGTAAAGTGTTAACTAAAGAAAAGAAAGAAATTTCTCTAAGTAAAACATAAAGAAGACTAAGGAATGCTACAATGATGAGAAACAACTTCAATCTTTATTGCCATACATAAAATGCACCCAAGTATAATTTACTCGAATAAATATTTTGGTCAACTGCTTCACACCACACTACGGGCATTTACTCTATTACTAAGACTATGAAAAGAAACTACAAGACTTTTACTAAGTGTTGGAATGAAAAGTTATTGTTTGTGTGCCCAAGTGATGGTATTTATAGGGAAACATAGATCTTGAGACATCGCATCAATGATGATGTAGGATGGGCTATGATATTGTAAATAGGATATCGCAATGGCAAAAAAATGAATTTTATCAGACCATTTTTCTAAGAATAATATGGTTTCTTGAAAGGTCATGGGACTTGGGAGAGGACATCATGCATGGCTTGTACATCCATGAGGTGATTCTCTCAAGTGTTTGGACCCTTCCTGAAAATAAATCAACAAGAATATGAGCATAACTATGTGCTTGTCTTTGCTAGATGTGTCTAGGATTAGAATGTGCATCTTTTTATTTTTTCCTCCATACCAAAATCAATCCTTGCCTCATGGGTGACCTCTACCTTAGAAATCTTGTTAGCATCTTACATGCATGTTTTGTTTGTGCCAACCATGATGTCTGCAAAGGATCATTTTAGTGTGTTATTAATCTTGGAGTCCCCAATCCCAAGACCTGGGGCCATAGCTTTGGGTTGATTTATTTAACTAGCAAATTGATTGTCATTGTGCCCCATAGTGCACTCCTATCCATTTCATTATAACTTCTCTGCAAGTGCTCCAATTCATCTGTTACATGTCTAGAAAGGTAATTACTAGCATCCCTGAGGATTGGCAAACCCATCTTGCTCTACAAAATGCTACCTCTAGAAGACCTAGCCATTTACTTGAAAAATATACTATGGTTCTTTTATATTATCCCTATATAGTATTGGCAGTTAGTTTGACCATTATCTTCATTAAAGGACTAGATTTTTGCATATTTCTTAGTTTTTGGTTTAACATCCATATATTTGTAGAGTTAAAATAGGTTGTTACACTTAATTTTTTTGCATCATTTTCTCATTGAGGGGTTATTATTTGGAATGATGATAAAATGTTTGTTTTCTAGGTATTGGTGTTCCTAGAATCAACTCCCAAGAATTTCCCTAAAATCACTCACAAGTTCTTGCTTCACATCATCCTTATGGGATATTGTTGTATGATGTAGGGTTATTATTTGGAATGATAGTAAAGTGTGTGTTTCTAATGATGTAAATTTAGGTTGAAAATTAAGTGCAATGACTTGAAAGAGGATATAATTTTTCTCATGTACTAAACTTATGAGGATTTCATTTAGTGGAATGGGCATTGAGTTTGAAGTCAATTTTTTACATCATTTTTCTCAAATTTTTCATTCTTACTTTTTAGTGGCATTATTTGATGATTTATTATTTTTTAAATTTGAAATTTAATTTCTATTATAAGAATTTATCTTCTTAGTAAATTGTAATCTTTTGCAATGTGTTTGATTATTTTGCAATAGTTTTTATAGAAGAAAAGTAAATACATTATTGTCTTGTTGCAGGAATTTAATTACGTAACATGATCCATTTTGCAACTTGAGTCATAAACATAGTCTTTGTTATATGTCCTAGGGTTTAATTTAGGTGATCCTATTTCAATGGACATAGATTAGCATAGACTTATAGCTTACTTGTCATGTTTCCTTGAGGAGTTTGGGTATTTCTTTAGCTCTTGAAAGTTTAATATTAATTTACTAAAGTGGCAAACCATAATAGAATGTAACAAGAAAGTATTATACGAAATTTTTATTGCAAAATTATATTTTTGTATTAAGTGCTCATTTTGAAGAGTAGTTAAACAAAATATGATGTTCATCTTCAAGATCTCTTAATGCACATAAGCTACATGTACTCTAGGAAGATGAATTCATCTACACTTTTTATCATGTATATGTGAACTCAAATAATGTTTACAATGAAAAGGCAATAATGTATGGGACTTTAGTGTAACAATAATGGACTTCTAAGTCTAATTGATTACATAATTATTTATTTAAAATAATATTTTTCTTGCCTCCCATATTTGACCATAACTTTAATAGAACTTGCTTCTTAACCAACTTACAAATATGCTTTGGATTCTTTGCACATTTTCCAATAAGATATTCCAAGATCTAATAAGTGATTTAATTCTTAATACTTGGGCAAAGATAAATTCATCTTTAATTTTGATAATTTCCCCTTTTATGAATATCATAAATATTTAAAATCTAGGTCGAGCATTATTAGTTACTATTATCCAATTCAATTTACTTTGGATTTGGTACTTATGTTTGGAAGCCAATAACTTGTAAGTTCAAGTATCACTTGTGATATTTTGAAGTTGGATGTCTAATGAGCAGTGAGTATAACCTACACCCAACCATACAAATTACAAGCATTCATGCATAAATACGCTAATTCTAGGAGGTGAAATCTAACTGTGATGATCATTGTCTTCCCAACTACACTTGTGAAGCTTAGTTGTATGGTTAAGTGTAATTGGGGCACATGATTTTTATTATCTTATATTTTATTTACCTACAATTGATAACAAGTTGAAACTCAATGTACTAACCAATTTAACTAATCTAATTACTAATTAATAACTAACTATCATAACATAAGCATCCAGTCCCACTTTTTGTACACATCTTGAATGCATACAACATTGCTGGGTTACCAAGTGTTAAGCATTGTTGGGATTACCAAGTGTTGTATGTTATGCTCGAAGTGGTCATACTTATGTATTTAATCTATTTAGCTTAATTAGTTAGTTAATTAAAGTCTTACTTATCTTAATTAATCGCATAATGAATGAAAATAGTAAATGTAGAAATAAATCATTAATTTATTCGGAGTGCTACAAGGTTTGATCAAAAGGCTCATCTTTATTACCATTCACATTGGTGTGCTTAGGTACATCAATTCTTAAATAAATATTTGTACACTTTTTGACTCCTACTATGGGCAATTAGAAAAATATTCTAACTTTAAAATGGTAAAATTGCAAGAGCTCTGTTACAACTATAATAAGACTTCCATAAACACGTCAGGTAAGTGCATCAACGAGGCCCCCATAAATGCAACAAATGCTATGTCGATAGGGCAACACTGCGTAGATGTGGCTGCATTAATTGGGGCCTGTCAATGAAGCCACATCAACGGGGGCTCATCGACATGACACTTTGATGCTTCATCATACCCCCACAACTAAATGAAAACTCTTCCTCAAGTTCCCTTACAAAATTGGAAAGGTATGGGATTATTGAATGATGCTTGACACAATAGACAGATACAAAAAAATTGACAACAAAACTGAGTGCCTGAGTGTACAGATCGACATCATTACAAAAATTTGTGGTATCCATGACACAAAATTGAACTCCATGACATGACTATTCAAACTGGATAACACATCTTCTAATGACATGAAGATGGTTGAGAAGATCAAATAGTCCTAGGCAATGGAGGTTCTTGAGGTTCTAAAGGATCTTCGCTAGCTTCAAGTGTGTGCAGTGGCTAAGGCTACTGTGGCTAAGGTGGGTGTGGCTATCCTACTATGGCTACTATCTCTAGTGGAAGAAGAAAGACATCTAGTAATGCCTTCATCTTCTTCTCCTTACTCTGGGGATCATTCACAATCCACATAGGATCATGAATGTGGGCTGGAATGGGGATATCCCACAAACATGACATTATTGGGAACAACTCCTTAACATTGATAAACCAAGCAGCAAATTTTTTGCGTTTGACATCTAACGCCTTGATAGCATTTTGCAGCTCTTGGTAGTCATTCATTCTTTTGGCCAGGTTATCGACAATGGATCTGTGATTAATATATTTACCCTTGGAAACCTTGAGTTTATTGTTTGCCTTTGCAAGCTTTTTCTTGGTATCCTTGTGGTGCTTGAACATAATATGTATGAGCTAGCCACTTTCTTTTCCAATTCTGACCACAACAGTTTGACAATTAACATAGCCAAGTTTGTGTATTGGAGATTGGTAAGCTCCATATATTCAGTCATTTCCTCTATCTACAACTCCTTCAAGAGAATTTTTGCTTTATTGTATTGATCAATCCCATCGATGATGGATTGCCATAATTTGCATCCTTGTTAGAGTTGTTGGAGGGCCTCATTCATCTTTGCCTTTGCCACTTGAATTTCTTTTTCAATTATTTCCTTCTGTAGGCCAACCTGGTCTCTATAGTGATCCTTGTCTCTCTCAAATTTAAGAGCCTCTTATTTCTAGGCAACTACCTCTATTGCAGTCTTTTGTTAAAAGGCATGGGCCTCCTCAATGGAGAGGTTTCTATTCTAAGCTACCAATATCCTTAACTCTATGTCTGCTCTCTCTAGTTTCTCTTGCCATTGATGGATAAAGTTAGTTAATTTTTGTTTATGCACATCAATTGATAAGCATTAAAGTGTCACATTGATAGGCCCACATCAACGGGGCCTGATTTATATGGTGTTGCCTCGTTGATAAGGCCATGTTGATGTAGCGTTTGCTACGTGTATGGTACCCCGTCAATGTAGTACTATAGAAAAAACTATAAATATGAGCTCCAAACCATGTTTACAAAGCGTTCAAGTCATAGTAGTAGCAGAGCTCTTGCAATTTGTTCATTTGAATGTTAGAATATTTTCCTAAGTGTCTATAGCAGGAGTCATTAATTGTATAGATATTTATTCAAGAATTGTTGTACTTGAACCACACTAGTATGTACAATAATAAAGAAAAGCTTCTTGATAAACCTTGAAGCATTCTAGATAGTTTAAATGTTTTATTCTTGCATTTAATGTTTTTAGTTATTTGTTTAATGTTTCTCAGTAATTAAGGTAATTAAGTGATTAATTAAGATAAGATAAATAGTTTAAATACATAAGTACAATCACTTCGAACGTAAACACGTATTTGCTTGGTAATCACAATAGTGTTATTGCTTGGTGCACCCCATTAGCATAGTGCTTGGTAATCTAGTAATGGATACATGGGTTCAAGACATGTATGGAAAGTGGGACTAGATGTTTATGTTAGGACTAGTTAGAAAATAGTTAATTAGTTAAACTAAATTGATTGTTAAATTATTTCATCTCTCTACTTTAAGCACCAAAGAGCATAAAACACAAAACAATAAAAATCATATGCCTTGATTACATTTAACCATACCATGTGCATCACAAGTGTAATTGGGAAGACAACGAATGACCTTTAGGGAAAGGTTCACTTCTTAGAGGACTAGTGTACTAAAAACTATAGCATCCACAGAATTCGACTAGATTGCTTGTGAACACTTTGTGATTTGTATGGTTGGACGTAGGGGGTACCTCAACCACTTATCATCAATGTTTTGCAAGCGATGGTTTTTTGTGATCAACTGCACATTTTCCTAGCGAGTCAAATCTAAGGCCTTCTAAATTTCATGTTGGGTGGCCTTTGTCAAGGATTGGTAGAACACTACCATTTCCATTGCACCCTCAACCCCTTTCAACTTGGTGTGAAGCTATTCAAAAGCTTCATCTCTTGTTAATGCTAGGTTGAAAAATGTAGGGTTGGCAATCTGGGCTCTTAATTTAGCATTTTTCATAGCTAAGTGTTCATTCAACTCCTTGGCTATTTTGAGTTATCATTCTAAAATAATGTTGTTGCCTTGTGCCTTTAGTAGCTTCAACTACGTTGTAGTTATATTATCCAGAAGGTCAAAGACATCTAGAAGTGGTTACCTAGTTTTTACGAGTTGGTCCAATAGTTATTCATGTCGTACTATGCTTAATCTACTACTTATGATCCTTGTGGATGTCTGCACATCTTTAAGTGTAGTGAAATCTTGTACAGACCACCTTTGTTGCTATCTCTTATCCTTCGGGTTGCATCACCAGCATTATTTTTTCCTTGCCCTCCTCCAAGCATAATGAAAAGGTCACGATGTTCTTGGAAATGTTTAAAAGTTGCTGCTATTTTAAGAAAGATACTGTTACCTCTCTAGTGCTAGGATTCAACCTCATGGAAAATTTCATTCGTTGGACAAAGAAAATGGATCCACCTCCCCCATTAGGCTGATTTTTTGGGCCACCTCATTTAGGTGACTCATTGTAGGTTGGTACATAAATGGGTCTACACCACTTGTGCTTGCTTGTTGGTCTTACTCACTTAAGAGCCATTTTTAGAACTTGTGCAACCGTTAGGATGTTGTTGCAACATTTGATACTATTTTTTGAGTGGTAGGTGGAGGTGGTGGCTACTGCTCCTCTTCTTGGATTATTGTTGCAGGAGTTTTGTCCTTCATCATCTCCATCTAATTAGTGGTCAAAGCGTGTTGGACAACATCATTAGTGTAGTGGACTATTCCTCCCCTTCAACATAGTTTTCTAATGAGGCATGGAAAGGAGAGTACCTTCCTTCCACATTCATTCTCCTTAAATCGCTTCTCTATCTCTAGATAGATTAGCTATTGAAGATTGTTTGGGAATCTTCCACTTAGAGCAACACATGCATTGGCAGAAAAGGTAGTGATCTTACTGGGCCTCACCATGGGATTTAGGTGAAAGACCACAATCTTGTAGTGGATTCTTTCTATTGGTGTGAACATGTAGTACTCCTTGCGGTCAACACTGTAACACCACTAAATCCATTCCTTTTAGATGCTGGGGTCCACTTGCATCAAAATCTCGATGAGATTCATCCTAGTTTCAAGAAACCCAAGTGCCTATGTAATGGCCTGCATCGAGTAGGATACTAAAATGTCCTTGATTTTGACTATTGAATCAGCCTACCTATTGTTCCAAAATAAGAACATCTTTCCCATGTACCTCTTTTCACTAGAAGTGATAATTGGCCACATGGGAGAGGTCTTTAGTTGGTCTTGTACCTCTTTAGGTGCTTACTCCAAGAAAGAGCCAAAGTTCAACTTCTGGAGCACCATATTTTGGACCTCCCTTAATTTGATCTAGTTTAGGCAGAATTCCATGAAGGTCACCTCAAGGTTTGCTTGTTGAGTTGGTACCTCATCCTAGTGGGAATTTTCTATTTCTACCATCTATTCTGGAATCTAATGAATATATTCCATTGTGGCCTCTTTCCTCATAGGTCCCATGGCATGGGTTGCAATTGGTTCTTCCTGAGCCTGCTCTTGGCCCCTTTCCATTCTTGGCTATTTCTCCCTTGGTTGAGATGGTTCTCCTTCCTACATGTGTTTACCTTTTAGTGCAATCTATGATCACAACACATTCGTCGATTAGTAGATATAATGTGTAACTTAAAATATTTGGATACCTTATCTCATTAATTAGTTACACTTGGCTATGGTTGGACCATGGTAGATTGATTATTTTATTAATCTTTTATTGTAAGTGTCATTGGAGCTTGTTGGAAGGGTTTAACTCTCATGATTGGGTGTTTTAATGATGATTCCTTAGTTAAACCCTTGTGGGAGTTAGAAAAATGTTAAATTTTTTTTTGTAAAAAATAACACATTTGTGGCCTCCACGACTAAGAGCTTACCTTTGGGAGCTACAAGGTCAAAAAATTGATTATTTTGGACAAATGGTTAGAAAGTTATGGGCTATGAAAACTACAAAAACTCCTTGGGCATTTAGATGGGAACACACCATGCAAAGATTTATTTAACTTCATGTTATTGATCAACACAAAATGGTAATAAGTTTATGAAAATACTCATGCACCTAAGTAAGAAGAAGAGTACAAAGAGTATTAAGTCCCTTTGAAGTCAC
>MNCI01026133.1:70581-85636 GCA_015680685.1 Gnetum montanum
AAAGGAGGAGATTCAAAAAATTGAGTGAGGTTATTCATCCGATACGATGTTTCTTGCACTGGCTTGCTTGGGCTCATGTAAAGGTTTGACTTGTTGTGTGTTAACTAGTTGTTTCTTGTTTGGGCTCTTAGGTTTGTAGATAAACATTGCCCTAGAAGGAAAGGTTTTGTAAATGATATAAGGCACTTCCCACAATGTTTGGAACTTAGTTCATTGTGGAACACATGTGGAGTTCTAGTAAAGGACCTTATCTCCAGGTTGAAATTTACCTTTCCTTATTCTAAGGTCATGGTGCATTTTGTTGAATGATTTGTGCACTTCATTCAAGGACAGGGCTACCAATCAATTCTCATCTAGCACATTAAGGTTGATCAATATTTCCTTTTATGCTAGGTTAAGGTCAAGATCAAGGTCATATGTTGTTGAATGTGTACAGAGCTCAAATTAAATTGGAAGAGTTGGTAATTTTCCATACACCAACTCATAGAGAGAGTAGCCTATAGGAAGTTTCCATGTGGAATGGTAGGCCCAAAGGGCATTGTTAAGTTTTGTGCTCTAGTCTCTCCTATATTTGCTAATTGTTCTTGTTAAGATCTTTGAGATCTTCCTATTGGTAACTTTTGCTTGACCATTGGCTTGGGGATGGTAGGGTGTTGTTAGTTTATGTTCAACTCCCAAGCGTTACATGAGCTTGTGAAAAGTGGCACCTCTAAAATGAGTACCATTGTCAGAAATTAGTGCATGTGGCACTTGAAACCTATTTACAACATTTTGTTGTACAAATCAAGCAACAGTAGAGGATGCACAATTAATGAAGGCTACTACTTCTACCCAATTGGTACAATAGTCAATAGCAACTATTATGTATGCCTTTCCATTTGACATGGGTGTGCCAATGAATTTTGTGGCCTAGATGTTGAAGGATTCTAGTGGTTGGATTCACTATTGAGATCCCTCCATTCGAGCAGTCATCCCACCATCTCATTGATAGCATTCACAAGAGTGGATGAATTGGTGAGAATCCTTGAATATTATTGGCTAGTAATGCACTGCCATCAGGATCTTAATGGTTGTGCATATCCTTGCATGGTGAATCTAATAAGAACCCTTGCGAGTGTCTTGGAGAATGCACAGTTGATCAGCATCAAGGACACACCAATAAACCTGGCCATTAGTGCACACCTTGTAAAGGTGTCCATTAATTTCCATGAAGTGTTTGGCCTAATGAAGAAACTGTTGTTTCTTCTAGTGGTCTAAATCTTGTGGCATCTCTTGAATAAGAAGATAAGTGATGATGTCATCATACCATTTTGCTTTAGCAAGCACATGTCCATTTATTGAGCCGACAAAAACGAGTTTATAAGAAAATTGATCAGAGAGCAGGCTCTCTTCCTATTTGTTGTTCCATCATAACCAGGATAGGTGGTCAATGACCATGTTCTCAGTTGCATTTTGATCTACTATTGTAAGATCACTAGCCATTGTATGACATGGGGGCTCACCGTTAGCTTATTCATGAGAAAGCAAATAGCACTATCATCGATGTGCACAAATACTTTGTATCTAAGCACAAAGGGCATGAACTTCTCCAAAGCATACACCATTGTCATTAGCTCTTTCTTTGTATCAATGTAATTGAGCTTTGCACACACAATGCTTTGGAATGCACAATGGATGTAATAAAGACATTTTTGATCATCCAATTGCATACGCATAACTTCGAAGGCATAGTTTGATGCATCCATCATGATATGGAACAGTCTAGACTAGTCTAATGCTTGTAGAATTAGAGTTTCTATAAGCTTTTGCTTTAGGTTCTAAAATGTCTTTTTACATTCCTCGGTCTAGATAAATGAAGCATCTTTCTTTGTAAGCTTGAAACACAATTTAGCAATCTTAAAGAAATTCTCTATAAATCTCCAATAGTAGTCAGTGTGTCCAAAGAATGACTAGACTTCTTTAAAAAATTTTCATTGGCAAGTTATTCCTTAGATGACCTTAATCTTTTAGTATCCACCTCAATCTATTCTTGTGAAATTCTATGCCCCAACACAATTTCCTCTTGTACCATGAGATGGCTCTTTTGCTAATTGAGCTGAAGATTGGTCTCCATGCATTTTTAAGCACTTGCTCAGGCAATCTAGGGCTTGCTCAAATGTAGCACCATAGGTGGAGAAGTCATCAATGAAGACTTCCACCCTGGTGCCAATCTGCTATTGAAAGATACTCAAGACAAGGTGTTGGAATGTTGCAGGGGCATTGCATAGATCAAATGAAATCTTTTGATATGAAAAAGTTCCCCCAATGACTTGTGAATGTAGTTTTGGCCTGGTCTTCTAGTGTGATTTGAATTTGGTTATAGCCACTACAACCATCCAAAAAGTTGTAATAGCAATGCCCAGAGATAGTGTTCAACATGTTGTCGACAAATGGTAATGGACAATGATCTTTAAATGTCGTCATGTTCAATAGCCTAAAATCAATACAAACCCTCCACTTTCCATCTTTCTTTAGAATAATCACACGTGGGCTAACCTACTCACTATTCACAATTGGATAGATGAACTACACCTTGAGGAGTTGTTTAATTTTCTCTTTGACAATCTACTTCAATTTGGGATTCAGCTACCATTACGGCTGCCTCTTTGGCTTGATGGAAGAATCAGTATAGATGTGATGTTGGCATAGTTTAAGATCAATCCCAGTGAGTTTTTTGTATGAACAAGAAAAGGCTGTTGGCCATTTGTTAACCACATTCAGCAGCTTCTCTTTTTATTCAAGAGCAAGTTTGGCATTGATTATTATCACCTTGCCATTTTTTGGGAATGCATACTCCATGCTAGTAGGTAGAGTTTTCAACTTTAAGGATTCTTATTTAAAATTATCAAGGATTTCCAGCTTTTCTTAATAAGTATCATCAAGTTCATCATTGAAGAGTTGGTGATGAACTTGCTTGAGTTCATCCATGCCTTCAACATAGGCACATATTAAGCTCTCATTTGGTTCCATGCAAACTATGCTACTTTTAGGATTAGCTATCAGGCATTGGGTGCCCTCCTATTTTGTGGGTATTATGTACAAGCACTTTTGGATTTCAAATTCATTTGCACACTATCTACATGTTGTGATTCATGTTCTTTTGATAGGCCATAATGTTTAGACACAATTGCACCTTGTATCATTTTATGCGATGCATGGAACTTTCTTCTTCTCGATCTTTCCAAATGTATTTTCCTTGGAAATTTCTAGGAAAAGATCTCTAATGTCCATTCGTGCATCAATAGTACTCAACCAAGCCATTCCCATAATAATTGGAAAATACCCCTTGCAATTTTCAACCTTGATCACCACGAAATTGATAGGATATGACCACCCACAGATAGTGATCACAGTATCCTCCACCAACTCCAAGGGAATAGTGATGGACTGATTTGCCAATTCTAAATGAATGTTACCCTTCTTGAGAGAAAGAAAGTTTCATGAGAAATCAGAGTGACAACGGAACCTAAATTAAGAGGAGCCTTGCATGGCTCATTTCTAGAAATTTGTAAGTAGGTGAAGTGACTTCTAGGACCAACTCATTTCCTAGGAAGGTTGCTAGCCTTGATCTAATCAGATATAGTGTGGGTTAACATGATTGTGTGGATCTTGAAAGGTGTTTGGTTTAGAGGGTTCTAGAAAGGAATAAATGCAGAGGATGAAGGAGACATAGGAAAACTCATTGCATGAGTTAGTAAGGACTTTGTAGGGCTGAGAAGAATGATCTTTTTCTAGGTTTGAAATACTAAACCACTTGGTTGAGAAACTGATTGTAAGTTAACAACCCTAGTAGCGTTACATTGTTGTAGCTGTGCAAGAATCTCACCCTGCATGGATGGAACATGTGGTAATTAGGTTGAGGGTGGAGGAACATGTGTTGAAGGATGAGGAGGGTGATAAGGGAATGGGGATTTTCCTTTAGGAGATGAAAAATGAATTTTGTAATACTCTAGAGGATTTTAGTGATGTTGGAATGAGGCATGACTAGAAGAGTCACACTGAGACATGGGTTGTTGAGCATAGTATCCATATGGGTCAGGCTATCTATAGGGGTACTGTTGCCTAGGTGGTGGAATCCCCCATGACTGTGGGTGTTGCCACTAATGATACTATTCATATGGTTGTGGTGGAGCTCCACTTGGATAATAACCTTGTTATTGGTGGAACTTTCTAGGATTACCTTGAGGATAAGGCAATCTTCTAGATGCTTGCTTTCTTGCTAGCCTAGGATTCATAGCGTACACTGTAGATTCTTGCAAGTGTGACATAACAGGGTAACATCTCTTAGGATGTTCATATTATCAGATGTCAAGCCCACCATCATCATCTGATTCTAGCTTCACAACTTCTTCTACTGTAGCAACTTTGTCCTTATCCCTTTGGTAGGCATGTTCAACTACCTTTCTTTTCCTGTGATCATGATGACTACCCTACTCTTTGGATTCTTCTACATTTTTTAGAGCAGTTTGGAAATTTTAATTCAAAGATTCCCATAGTTTATCCACCTTGGCCAAAATTTTGGAAATTGTTTTTTGAATTAGTAAGATTTTTCACTACACGACTTCATCAAGTGGTGCCTCCCCCTCACTATCACAAAATCAGACCTCCCTTTTTCTGATGGAAGGATCCTAGTTATATTCTTCAGCACTTTCCCATTTTCTTAACTCACTTTCTTCTTTTGTAACCTACTCAATCAACCTTTGAATCTGATGGACCCTTAGTTCTGACAATCTCCCTTGGGCATAGACCTAAAGGGTTCTCCTTATTTCTGATCAAAGCCCATCTATGATATGGTAAAGCTATTCCCATTGAGAATAACCATGGCTAGGACATTTATGTGAAAGAGAATAATACTTGCCCATGGCTACATTCAAGAGTTCATGTGTTCTTTATTATCAACTTTGGATTTTCTTTCTTAGATTCGACACTTGAAAGTACGTCTAATATTTGTCATTAAATAGCTCAAGCATCATACTCCATCTATGGATTGATTCCAGCTCCAAAGAGCGGTACCAACTTTTTGCTTCTTTTGTGAGTGTTCTAAGAAATAGTTTAAGTTTTTGCTAGTCTTTCTCTATATTCTATAAGGAACAAGCATTGTGAAAGGCTTGAAGATGGGTTTACATATTTGAGTTATATCTCCATTAAATCTGGGGATATTGTTCATATCTAACCTCTTGATTCTGCTATCTTTCACATGTCTAGTTGGAATTCTGACTGCCTCTGTGATGTTCAACATGCTTTGAGTTACAAGTGAAGGTTCATCATCATCATGATTTTGATGATGCCTATGATGTCCTTTTCTATCCCTTCATTCATGGTAGGACTTACAATCATTATCGTTCCACTGTCTACCTTCATCACAATTTCATCAAGGAGGAAGAAGATGATGTAGATGAAGAGGGTGAGGAGGGAAAAGGACTACCATCACCATGTGTTTTCCACCTCCTCTCTACTTGTCATGACCATGATCATCAGGTTTATTGTCATCATGATGCTTTCCCAAGCCCTTATCTTGACTTCCACTTTTGCCTAAACTTGGATTATTAATACTGGACTGTAACTATGGGTTCAAGCCCCCTTCACTAGAGTTAGGGGGTGGAGAATCTTCATGTTGAGAATCCTCAGAGGAAGGATCCTCATTATCTTTTTGGTTTAGTAGGAACAAGGGTTTTGTGAACCGTTTCCCCTTTGTCGCTTCATGGTGCTTCTCCCAGTGCTGATCTCTTTTGCGTTGTGTTTCAATGCGACGGTAGTCCTAGTAGTCAATATCTTGCATAATGTATTCATCATGAAGATCCTAGATGCCCAACCTCTTAAGAGTTTGGAGTAGCATCTTAAGAATAGATGGGTCGGATGGTAATGTAACATTATCATCCATGTCTCTCCATCATAGTTGTTCATCTTGATGTAGGATGAAAGTGAAATCGGGTACAAACTCATTTAGATGAGTGTACATCACTTTGAATTCTCGGGGCATTGGTGATTTTCATTCATCATACTTGTGAGAAGACAACATTTTGGATTAACTTAAAAATTTAGTATGCTTTAGTTATAATTATAATTTTTATTTTTCAAATGATTGTGACTTTAGGATTTGCTCCAATGATCTCAAATAATATTCACTAAGTTTTAGATAGCATACATATCAAACTACAAACCCCAACAATGACACCAATGATGAGTGATGAATAGACCCTATGCCCAACCATACGTATCACTAAGCGTTCATGTGCAATTTGGTTGAATTCCGTGGACTTATAGCTTTCTAAGTACATTGGTCTCTAGGAAGTGAAACTAACCATCATTGTCTTCCCAATTACACTTATGAAATGCAAAGTTATGTTTAAGTGCAACTAAGGTGTATGATTTTTATTATTTTTTGTATTTTATGTTCTAAGTTGCATAAGAATAAAAAATAAAGAATTATATATTTAATTGCTAATTTTCTCTAACTAACACTTAACTAATCCTAACATAAGCATCTGTTTTCACTTGTTGTACACATCTTGAACACATTTAATGCTACTAGGTTACCAAATGTTAAGTGTTACTAAGATTACCATGCACCAAGCATATGCTCGAAGTGGTCGTACTTCTGTGCTTAATTAATCACTATTTAATTTATCTTATTCTAGATTAATTTAGCTTAATTTAGCTTAATTTAATTACTTCAATTACTTAAAGCATTAAAGAAAATTGTTTAAAATATGATGAGTGGCGAGGTACCCCTACACTCAACCATACGAATACGAGCGTTACACGCGCGATCTGGTCGAATTCCATAGACTAAGTGCCTACATGCCTTATGGAACACCTAAGGTTAATCAATCATTGTCCTCCCAAGCTTACTTGTATTTGTCACGGTTGTATGGTTAAGTAAGCTTGAGGAATGTGATTTTTATATCTTTTATGCTTTTATCGCCTATGCTAAGAGAGGAAAGGATGAAGAGACTAAGTAACTAACTTTAACTAACTAAGCCTTAATTACCCTAGCATCAGTATCTGTTCCCACTTGCTATTTCACACCCTGAACCAATGCAACACTACTAGGATTACCAAACACTATTCGTTACTGGGATTACCAAGCGTAATGCACGTGCTCGAAGCAGGCGTACTGAATGCAGTTAACTATGAGAGTTGAGGGTTGAAAGAGATTAAGTCCTTAAGAAAGCATTTAAAAAATTAATAATAATTAAAGTCCTATTTAGCTTAGTCCATGCACTGCAAGGTTTATCCAAAAGTTCATCTTTATTGCCATACACAATTGTATGCTTAGGTCCAAAATTGCTCGAATAAAGATCTGTTCGCTTTGGGACTCCTACTGCGAGCACATGAAAATTATTCTAACTCTGGAATGGAAAAATAGAAAGAGTTTGGCTAAGGTCTAGATCTAGATGGAGAAACAAGGGAGAGCCACCTCTTATTTATAGAACTGGCGATAGGCTACAATATCGCGTATGCGATATTGCAGGGAAGGATGCGATATCGCAGCCCATGCGATATCACGTCCCATCAAAATATTAAATGCATAAAGAAAATACTTAATCTATTTCAAAGTGCTACAAGGTTTATTAGAGACCTTGTCTTTATTACTACACACATTACCGCACTTAGGTATAATAGTGGTCAAATAAGAATATGTACATTCTTTGACTCCTACTGTGGACACTTAGAAAAATATTCTAACTTTCAAGAACAAAAAATGCAAAAGCTTAACTACAACTATGACACTTATGTCATAAATGTGGTTGGTGAGCATGTATTTATAGGCAACACAGGGATCTCATCTATGAGTACACATTAATGGGTCAAACCCTATGTCGACTGGATCATGTTGACAAGATCCCGTCGACGGGGTTATGTCAATGGCATCCTATCAACGAGATCCTGTAGATGCGACCAAAAAAATGACTCATCATTTTAGTTTTATAGTAGTATGTATTAATGAAGTCTTAGTTATAAATAAGTACTATATAATTAAATTAGCTATAATTATATATCTAGATGGTCAAGAGTGAATGATCTCGATGCAAGTTGATATCTTAAGTACTCAAGATTGAGATAGGGGATGCAAAGGAGGAGAGGTAGCAATCTAGAATTTTTATCTTTACGTCAACCATCCTCAAGGCCTCAACCTACCAAATATTAATATCAAAAGCAAAACAAAGACATTTCACTATTAAACCAATTGAGACTATCTAAGGCCATCCACACCAAGGTGGTACCAAAGACTAACAACCAACCTAACCTCAAGTTGTTGAAGGTTATGACATCAATAATTATTGCTAAATACAAGAAAAAGAAAGAGAATTAATGGCTTTGGTGATTCCAATCATATATGCAGGCTTATCAATGAATAAGTTCTATTAGTAATAAATATCATCATCAACATAATTCTAGACATGTCCCAAAAAATGGGATACCCTACATAAGCTCTTTTTCGCCATTTGTCTCTTTGAAGAACTAGATATTTGTTTATATGTAATTTCTTCAAATCACCTTCAAGAATTTTTTTCCTCATATCTTCTTTTGTCTTCCTTCTGATGGCTTTCATTGAACAATGATGTAGCAACCGTTTTTAATAGGCTCATCATTTGATATTCTTTGCATATGTCCAAACCATCTAAGCTACTAGTCTTGTAGCTTATTTGAAAACGAAGCACTTCAAGTTTTCCTCTAATGTTTGTATTATGTAGTTTATCTCTTCTAGAAACATTCAATATTTATCTAAGCATTAACATTTTTGCCACAATGATTTCAATGATTTAAATTTTTAGTTCTAGTTGAGAAAGTTAAATAGTTGATGAGTGGTGGAGTAATCCAACATCCAACCATACGAGATACGAGTGTTCAAGTGTACCCCAATCAAATTTCATGGACAAGGCAATGTAATTATGCTAGTAATTGGTTTGAGTTTGTGATCGTTGTCTTTCCACATGAGTTAATAAAATCAATGCGTATGGTCTAACTCATAGTGAGGTGTATGATAATTGATGTTGCACTGGCCATTTTACTCCTAGTAAACATGAGGCAAATAAAAGTAGCTTCTAAGTCTAAGTAAACAACAAATGAATCTAGTCTAGCCTAGGTGATGCACATCCATTCCTAACTCTCCGCACACGTCTTGGACTTATGTAATCGTTACTAGGATTACCAAGTATCTCGCTACTAGGGGAACCAAGTGATAATACTATTGGATTACCAAACGATCACACTTAATGCTCGGAATCAATCATATTCATTCCGCTTAACAATAGTAAGAGTAAAGTGCACAAAAAAGTAATTTAGTAACTAGGAAAATAGTAAATGTTATAGTAAGCCAAAATAGTAAACATTACTCTAAGTAAATAGTAAAGAAATCTAAGTAATGCTGCAATGATGCAAAGTAATCTTAATCTTTATTTTTAGTCACTAAAGGTGTCCAAGTACATTCCACTCAAATAAAGACTCCATTCAATCACTTAACATCATACTATGAGCATGCACTCCTAAGTGCTAAGTGCTAAAATAAAAAAAAAACAAATTAACAAAATTTCGCTAAGGTTAGAATGAAATTATTGTTGGATTGTGCGCCTAAGTGTCATATTTATAGGCTTTCAGGTATTTGACATTGTAGCTTGTGCCCCAATATTAGGGATCCAATACCATGGCTCTGCTATCTGATGACTAATATCGTAGCCTTGCAAAAATTCAATTTATCAACAATCAAGTTCAACTTTCTTATTTCTCTTATTAAATTTGTTACTATTCATTTACTCTAATAATTCCAGAAAATAGAAGGCATCAAGGCAAGCACATTGATATTAAACTCATTAAATTTAGATTTCTAAATTTTAAGATTTTTTTTTTATTTTTGAAAAATATAATTTAATGTTAGATCATGGTCTATTAAAATTTCTAACATGACTCTACCATAACTCATGGTAAGAGTTTTGGAAATTTTTGCATTCACTATGAATAATGGTTAGCTCTTGGTTGATAAAACTTCAAGGGGTCCTGATCTACACAATCTTCAAATGCACTCTTCTAGCAGGAGTTGAATCCATCTTCCAATTTTAGTTCCAAGATGATGAGAACTTAAGCGAAACTTACTAATAGCATTCTAATACTTGATTGGAATAGCAACTAAGAGATAGTGAGCTTCAACATATAGTTTATTAGATCTAATGTGGTATAAATAAAATTGTTTCTTGCCTTCCACATTAAGTTGTATCTATGTTAAATCTTTGTGCTTGACTAGTTGGTGAATATGCTTAGGATTTTATTGCACATCCTCCCAAGAGATATTTCATTTTTTCAACTATTTCATCTCTTAAAAACACCAATCATAGTCTCTTGAATCCTTAAGCACTAATTTAGAGAATTTATCTTACCTTAAGATATGTAAGCTATGAGTGTATGTAATGAATCACATTCACATAATAACATTGAGTAAGGTGTTTCCAACGTCACCTTTAACTCATTGAGAAGAAATATTTTTTGCACTCTTTCAATATCTTTCCAAGATTTAGCACTTATTTTGGGTCCCCAAACAACATATCTATATAATACAATAGGATAGATGATAGTGTAAAAAATCTTTTTCTAACCTTCCAAGCCAAGAGTCCTAAATCATTGTACTTATTTTTGAAAGTATACAAAGCCTTGAAACCTTTTGTTATTTTTTCTTTAATGCACTTCCCCTACATGTAATTTTCCTTATAAATGAAGCCTAAATATTTAAAAGAATTTACTATTTGCAAATTAATACCTTCAAAATGGACATGTATTTCTTAAATCCTGGTCATCAATTGGTTTTATCTACATTCACTTGAAGAACAAATGAATGATACTAATTTTCTAAAATTTGTAACATATTTTTTATGCCTTCTATGGTAGTGGAGATCAATGTATCATCTACATATAAAAGAAGATTCACTTGTTGGGATCCAATTTTGATAGCATGACTATCTTACCCATTGCATAACCATTTATGCATTTCATCAATAAAGATACCAAATAGAGTTAGAGAAATTAGACAACCTTAACTCCAATTTTGCTTTGGAATTGAAATTTTTTCTTTGTATTGCTATTTGTAATTTCAATAATCACTTCTTCATACAATCTTTAAGTTATTGTAATCAAATTTGGAGGCCAATTTTATGCAAGTGCAACCAATGTTTTGTATAGATCACTGAATCATATGCTTTGCAAAATTAATAAAATAAATAAATTTTTTTATTATGCATTTTCGCAAACTCCATGTAGTATCTAAGAGTAACTAAGTGATCAATAGTGGAGTGATTTTATCTGAAACCTACTTAACACTTTGCCCTAACTTGGTTACCTTTAGCCTAAAAACTAATGTCCTTTTTTAGGAGAGTACCCAATAACTTAGCAAAAATAGTACTCACAATGATTATTCGATAATTGTTCAAATTATTTTTATCTTCCTTTTTATATAACAAAATAAATTTACTAGTTTTCTAATCTTGATTTAATCCTTGCTCCATTGCTGAATTTAATTGTGCCAAATTTCTCCATGCATAGTAGATCTTGTCCAATTTAATAATTTTGCATATAAACCATTTGAATCTACAGCTTTACTAGATGTTAGCTTTTTAATATCCTCTGTCACTTCCTCAGGAGTAAAGTGGAAGGTGCTTGCTATACAAAAGTAGTAGAAAATATATGGTATCCTTTGAATTTAATCTCTAGATATTTATTTTTTTACTCTACTTTTAAGTTAGTTCATGTCTTATCATAGCCTTTCTATCAAACTATAACTTGCAAACCACAATGCATTGCATATTAAAGGCTCATGCATTTACAAGTTCATAAAACAATGTTATATCTAGTGTAACCTAGCATAGCTCACAAGTCACTAACTAATTTAACCAAACAAAAATGTGAAAAAAACATTGTATTGTATGCATTAATAACTTGATGAAGACATGGAAATATGTAGTATTATGTCCACCCTATTTACTTTAAGATTTTACAAAAAGGAAAATAGCTTTATTTTTAAAATTGAATTTGAATTTTTAGTTACATCCCATAAGATCCCTTGGATCTATCAGATACAGTGCTTGTAGAATTCTTTTTACAAATTTTTTTGTTAAATCCATAACTCAATAATGCCTACTAGGATTACAATTACCAAACCAAGACTATTATCACTAAGAGAACACCTTATTTATTAGTAGGTTGCATGCATGCAAGTGACTCAAAAGTTATGCTATTAATTTATGAACTAATAACTTGCAAGTTATAAAAGTAATTCATACAAAGTCATATTAATATTTAAGGTTCCAACTTTATACTTATCTATTTCAAAAATAAATAAATGAATACTCTAGAAACTTTTATGTTTTGTGTAATTTTTACTTATCATGTTAATTATACGTTTTTGGATTGGATTTAATTTTTTCTTAATTGGGAAGTGTTGTACCCACTTTTTCAGTTCACTTCAAATCAAGACTATGTGTGGTTTCCACATCGTTCCATAAGGATTTGAGCACCATATTCCCCAAATACATCATCACAAGTCATATTCTTAGCTCCTGACACCATTTGGGAATCATTTGAAATCATAATCTAGCTTATGGACTCAATTTTTCATAACCCTTGAAAAACTTCAGAATCAAAACTTTCTAAGTGTTGGAAGCAGTGGGATGTCAAATTGAGCTTCCTTCAATACTACAGCATAAAATACCTTTAAATTAGCCTTGCAAGCTCATTCTTTGAATTTGCTTACCCAAAAAGTGTGCATTTCATGGATTTGTGTTTTATGACTCTAGAAACCATTTAAGGTCTATCCCAACTTTTTAGCATCAATTCTAGAAAATTTGGAAAAATCCTAGAGAAAGTATAAAATTTTTCTAATGTAGTGTTAGTGTTGGGATCACCATCACCCAAACCCCTAGATTTTGCCAAAACTACGTTATCACTTGCGTAATGACTTCCTAGGGCTAGGACGACTCATTAGTAGTAGTTTCAGCATTCCAGGATTTTGAAAGTGACACTTTTGCTGCAAATTTTCCAAAACTTGGAAATTTCACATTTTTGGCTAAGTGCGGAACATTGCCAAGCTTAGAACTCATCTTGGAACCTTTGAATCATCTCATATACCAAGTTCACAATACTTCACAAGCTTTTGGGCTTCTTGGTGCTTCAAAATTATCATTCCGACTCATTCTGGGATCAATTTCAACCTTTCCAAAGTTAGAATTTCCAACAAGAAAAATTGTGAAAATGTTTTTAGGATGAGATGCCCATTAGAAACACCAGCCTATACTAACCAGCTCCTAAGATCTATCACCTTCACCTAAGTAACCTTTAATAATAGTTCAAGATTCAAATGGGATTTCCAAGCATTTCAAAATTTTGCTAAGTGTGAGCCTAGTGATTCTTGAAACTTACAAAACAACATTGTCAACCTCCTTAATTAACATTTTGGCCCATTCCCAAGCATCTAGTGTTCCTTGGCATTACCTCAGCATCATCCTAACTTGTTCAGACACCAATGTGGATGCCTCAGAAGTCATGAAGTGAAACTTGGAAAAGTTTCAAAATTTCTTTTGTGTCATGAGTGGTGCTAAGGTTGTTGATGAGTGGCGAGGTACCCCTACACTCAACCATATGAATACGAGCATTACATGCGTGATCTGGTTGAACTCCACAGACTAAGTGCCTACATGTCTTATGGAACACTTAAGGTTAATCATTCATTGTCTTCCTAGACTTATATTTGTCACGGTTGTATGGTTAAGTAAGTATGAGGTATGTGATTTTTATGTCTTTTCTATTTTATCTCCTATGCTGATGAGGTGAAGGATGAAAAGACTAATTAACTAACTTTAACTAACTAACTAAGCCTTAATTAACCTAGCATTAGNACTGCAAGGTTTATCCAAGAAGTTCATCTTTATTTCCATACACAAACTTGTGTTCAGGTACAATATTTGCTCGAATAAAGATCCATTCACTTTGGAGCTCCTACTGCGGACAGATGGAAATTATTCTATCTCTCAAGAGGTAAAATTGCCAGAGTTTTGCTATGGTGTAGGCCTAGAATTAGAAACAAGGAAGAGCCACCTCTTATTTATAAATTTGACAATGCACTGCAATATTGCGTACACAATATCGCAAGGGAAGACGCGATATCACGTACGCAATATCGTGGGTGATGCGATATCGCGTACATGATATCATGGCCCATGCGATATCGTGTCCCATCATACCCCCATGACTGAATAAAAACTTTTCCTTGAGTTCCTTACAAAATATTGGGACGATATGGGATTATTGACTCAAAATGGAACTAATGGGATGACATGTGAATGGATCATCATTACAAGACAAGATGAAACTGGTGTTCACGACAACAAGAGTGAACACTTTATACATTTGAGATCAGGCCTTATTTGGCAGTTGAGAAAGAGAGAGAGAGAAAGAAGTTTTGCTGCTACCAACGCCAAGATTGCGCCTTTTGTTGTCCATCCATAAGCGTTCCATCGATCTTGCTCCTTTCATAGCTACTTCAGCTCCGCTCCATTCCAAGTGTTCTCTCTAGATCTAATCCGTTGTTGCATGATTTCCATCTGCACACACAACACAGTCTTTATATTAGCAAGGGTGAATTTCAATGTAGTTGATACCTTGCTTCGAGGAAAGGTCCATTGGCTGAGTTGTGGTATGGCTGATGCGGATTTGGAGATATACTAATGGTGACTATCAAAGGTGTAGGGGTTAGGAGAAAATCAAAAAAATTGGGTCCAGACCCGCATGACTAAGAGCGAACCTCCGGTAGTGATAGAATGGAGAAAGAAGAATAAGAAAGATGGAGAAAAAGAGACAACTATAACGTCGATGAAATGGATGTCAAGATGGAAATGAACAAAATATAGTGGATTGCAAAAATGTTAAGGGAAAGAATTTAACTAGTGCACCAAATAGGAATGCTAGTGGGTCCTCCCCAAAGCAGGCTCATGCCCTTAATGCCCTAACAAACCCACATTCAAAGAGTCCGTAG
>MNCI01026133.1:90656-109284 GCA_015680685.1 Gnetum montanum
CCGTTCACTTTGGAGCTCCTACTGCGGGCACATGGAAATTATTCTATCTCTTGAGAGGTAAAACTGCCAGAGTTTTGCTATGGTCTAGGCCTAGAATTAGAAACAAGGGAGAGCCGCCTCTTATTTATAGATTTGATGGCGCACTGCGATATCGAGTACGCGATATTGCAACCCATGCGATATCACGTTTCATCAGTTGTGTTAATGTGAGCATTAGAATTAGCACTTTTGATGTTGATACCATCCATCACTAACATCTCCTCTTAGCCTTGCAAATCTATCAATGTCATTTTGGTAGCTTTTAGCATTAGTTTAAAGACAAAGCAAGTTCTTAGCAATTCAAAACAACAACTTTAGCTAAATTTTAAAATTTTTCCTAAGTATGGTTGATGTTGGTGCTGTGTCAGCATGAACATTCTTGACGTTGCCAACTTCCATGCAACATGACCAAACTTAGCATTTGATACCAATTGCCTTATCTCTTAGCTATCTTAGCATTGTCTTGACATCTTTCTGCATTAGTTTGGGGGTCAAATAAAGCTTCAAAAATTCATTTTCAGCACTTTGACAAATTCACAAAAATTTAAGTAAGTGCTACCAACTAAAGATCAAACTTGTTATTTTTTAACTTGAAAATAAGTTACACTTAACTCCAATTTTTATTTTAGCGACCCTAAGTTAAACTTGACAACTTTGGACCTAACAATATGAGTTCAAAACACAAATTTTAGGTTGGATTCTAGAGATTTATGAGCACTACTCAAATATCAAGAGATCAAGAGCACAAGCACATGCCACCATCATAGCAACCATGTGCTCCTTGACCATCTTTTGCACCTTTAACATCGCTTCAAGAGATAGAATTTTTAGGCTTTCGTAAGAATTTTTTCAACTCTAGCATTAGTGATGGGAACCTTGGCTAAAACAGACCCATTTTGGCTTGTAATTGACCCTGGATTGTGCCTATAGCTTTCCTATCCATAATTTAATCCTCTAGAGGTTTAATTCTATCCTCTGAATTCATATTTTGCTTAAAATTTGAGCTTATTTTATCAGTTTTATTATCCTTACGTTTTTCTCCCATCACTTGTAGTTTGGCCTTCCATATGAGGTGGACATTTTGCAATTCATCAATAAAGCATTTTATTATTTGGGAAAGGATCAAGGACCTTTCATCCACATCAAAGTATCTCATTCTTGTCATTTTATGTCTATTTATTTGTGTTCTATACTTAGAATTTATTCTATCATTTATATTGCCTTCCATACTTAGTCAAATTTTCAGCATTTTATACCATTTTTCAGCATAAAAATTCTATTGTTTGGGGAGAAATCCAAGACCCTTCCCTTCACATCCTAGCTTTAATATTTAAATATTTTACACTTTCTTATATAAACTTTATACTTAAGTTCTTATTCCATTGCTCATATTATGTTTCACACTTAGTTTACTTTCTAATAATTCATACTTAGTCATTTTTTCTAGCGATTTACAGTTAGTCGTTTTTAACATTAAAAATGACACTTTGTCATTGCTCCACTACTATTCTTGGTTCAAGTGTGGTAGGCTAAGTCCATATTTCCCTTTGTTTAGTAATCATTGATATATCGAGGGTTACATCGATCTGAGGATCATTTATGGCTTGGCATTAAGTATTTCAACACTTAGTTCATTGAGGTGTCCTTGTAGTAGTGTAAAGAACATTTTTACAAAAATAGGAAGATCAATGCTTAATTTTCCATGTGGGATTTAAAAAGATAGGTATATAAGCAAAAGCCAAGCCTCTTTTTATGTAATTGTAATTAAGTTGGAACCCATGCTCTATAACATGAGAAATCATTACATTTATGTCTTACATTACGTATTGTTAAAACAATTTCAAGTTAGAACACTCCTTTATTCCTGTAACAATCACATCAATTTCATGTTAAAGACAATCTTGATGAAGTACCCATTACATAATGCACCCTGGGCTTGCAACTTGGTGACCATAATTGGTGCTTAAACCATCATACACCCATGTGGACTTGGTCAAACAAATAAAAACCATAAATTGAGCCACATCAATTCATGGGTTCATTCATGTGACCCATGCATGTACATTCCATGACTATTTTAACCATGCTTATGTGTGTTCTTGGGTCCCACCCTTGCTCCCCAATGGTCACTTGCTCACAAGGATGGGACCCAAGGATTTATGTTTAAATGATATAAATTTTTTTTAAGAGCCAACTAACTAGGTAGAACAAGGTACACACTTACAATAATAATAAGTGCAAGGTTAAGTATTCCATTCCTTTGTTTTACAAGTTCCATATTTATTATTGCATCGGCTATAATGGGTGCCAATACCTTTCCATGCAAATGCAAATCATCTAAATCGGCTGATCATAACCTAATCTTTAAGATTTCAAAAATATCCAACGCAAATGCAAATAACCCTAAAGTGAACCGCTAAATCCGCTGACCATAACCCAATGGTTAAGATTTCAGAAATATCTGAAGGCAAATGCAAATCATCCTAGAGTGAACCACTAAACCGGCCGATCATAACCAATGGTTCAGATTTCAAAAATATGTAAAGGCAAATGCAGATCATCCTGAAGTGCACCACTAAATCGGCCGATCATAACCCAACCGTTTAGATTTCAAAAATATCTAAGGCTCCGGTCCTTGTCGCAATCATGCGCAGAGGATTATGTTTTTTTAAGCATCTCCCTCGTTTTCTTCTCCGTTGCTTTAAAATCAACTGTGGATTTCGTTTCATTTCAGTTTCCCGCACTGAAATCCAGCTTTGTCAAGTCTTAGTTTGGCAAAAACCTCAAGGGATTAAATTTGTCTTAATCTGGTAAAAAGCGTATAAGATTAAATTTATGGATTTTGCGTTTAAGCATCCAACCATGACAGCGCCGACAAAGGAGTCCAAACCAGAGCTGCTGGATCTGGCTTTCGTTTCCTATCGTATCCAGATCTCGCTTTGGCAACAAACAAACAAACAAATGCATCAAAAATAAAAATTGATTGATTGTTAGTATCTGTTTTGGCGTTTTCCCAATTTCCTACCGCACATGCACTGGGCAGATTCATAATAAAATTATGAATCCAACGCGTAGCAGCAGCAGCAGTTTGCCGGGGAGCATAATTATCTTCCCCCAATATCTAAAACTTTTTCTGTTGTTTCTTGCCATGTGAAGCCAAAACAGTTTTTGAATCTTACGCCATCTTAAAGTTTTCTTGCGGTCGTTGCTATATAAATCTGATTGTATTCATCGGATTGCATCCATCCATCCATCCAATTGCATGCATTCTTGAGGAATTTGGTTAGAAAATGGCAGTTTCAGCTGCAGAAACATCATCTGTGGGTCGTAATGAGAAATCTGCAAGGAAAAGACCTAGATCAGAAGAAGATGATGTCCAGGAACTAGATGAGTTTGTGGACTTCAAAAAATTGAATGGATCTGCAGCAGAATTCAAAATACCCCACAAAATCTCAGATAATTTTTCTGGGGATCTCAAGGATCTGGCTGCTCTGTTAGAAAGTGATGATGATCAAGAAGAATCAGTAGTAGAGGAGGAGAGGTTGAACAAGTTCATGAAATTGCTGGAGACAGAAATCTTTGGCTGCACAGAAGAGACTGAGCACACTGAGGTGCCTCAGAATGTGGCCAAAGATGAAGGAGAATCTAATCAGTTTATCTGGTCTTGGTCCAGCCATGATTTAGATTTAGTTCAGTTAGAAGGAGAATTTAATGAATTCAGAAGAACTGAGGATGATAATGTAGGTTTGTCGTCATGGCCTGTTTTTACGTGGGAATTTCATCCTTCATCTTCTCTGAATCAGGGGATCCCCTGCTTCCCAACCCAACGTGTCCTCTCCTGAAAATATTGCAGTTACAGAACACAAAAGGTTTGGTGTTCGTTTTTTAAGTTAAACAGCAAGAAAAAAGGATTATGTTTTGATTCAATTAAATGTACAATCAGCAAGAATATAGTGTTCGGTAAAAATTCCTTGTTTTTGGTATTGCCAAGATACAATCAAGAATGTAACAAAGATACAATCTGTAATTCTTGAATTTTCATCTTGCTACATCAGTCACTATGTGAATATAAGTGTCTTAAGCATCTCTTGTGAATATAAGTGTCTTAAGCATCTCTTGGTTGCTTGTGCATGGATTTAGGAATTTATCTATGAAATTTCCTGCTTCTTCCCGGATGAAACCAACTNCAACGATAGGGATACCATGATGCATGGTTATGTGGAGTAGATGCAAAGAAGAGTGTTACGAAACAAATTACAAGAAGCAAGTTTATAAACATATTTTAATTTTAGATCCTTGTACCTGAGGCCGTGTTTGNTTTTAATGTATAAAAAGTGAGTAAACTTTGTTTGCTATTATACAAGTTAATTCTGGTTGAGTCTACGATTATAATAGTTTTTTAGCGATTTTATATAACCTAAATATTCAGGATGGTTTAAAAATTTACTTAGTAGGCCTAAAATATCTTAATAATAAACTCTGTGATTTGATATTTTAAATCTTTAACGATAGGGATACCATGATGCATGGTTATGTGGAGTAGATGCAAAGAAGAGTGTTACGAAACAAATTACAAGAAACAAGTTCATAAACATATTTTAATTTTAGATCCTTGTACCTGAGGCCGTGTTTGGTTCTGGACTTGTAGATTTTATTGATTTAATTTAAAAAATTCTTTGGTTTCATATAGTGTTTTAAGGATTAATCTTTAGATTTTTTAGCCCACCAAAAATACTTAAGTGCATCTTTGGTTGCTACAGATTTCATTCATAATATTAAAAAATTGTTTGGTTTCAATTGGTTCTGCAGAGATTTACCTGAATGAATCTTCAAATTTATGTTGGGCTCACAATTTCTATTGTTTTTCTGATTTTGTTCAGATTTCATCATTTGAGGTGTAATCTCCTTTGATTCATGAATTTATGGACTTAATATTTGTATAGATTCAATATCAACAGCTGTGCAGAACCAAACAGGCCCTGATTAGTTAAGTAAATCTACCAAATATTCAATCGCTGGAGATGTTGCATCAAAGGAGATTGTAACTCTGAAGTGAAATCCAGAAAAAACCAAAAAAACAATAGGAAATGGGTGCATTTGGTGGGTCTAACTATAATCCCATGATTCTTTCTCATGAAACCGGACCACAGCCAACCAACTTTTTAAAAAGCATATCCTCTAAATTTACCATCGGATGACTCACGGAACCAAACAGACCATAATTTTATTATTTCCTAAATTCTTTCAAGATCATACTTGTAGAGGCCTAATCTGTTGAGATTCATGAATTTGTTCATCCATTGAGAGACTCCCATAGAGTAGAAGTCAAGAAGAAAGATTTGGTTGAAGGAGTAGACTTTCCTATGGAACAGACGAAGGATGGTTTCAACTTGTTCATCTCTGAGAAAGCCCTCTTCAACTAGCAAAAAAGGTTCGAATGTGCCTTGGAATATTTTCAGGGAGGGCACTATCCTTGAAGGAGATTTAGGCATGGATTAAGTGCACATAGCCAATGATGACCATGAAACTTGCTCTAATTAGAGGCAGAATGTTTTTCTTTAACTTTACCAATGCTGCAGCCATGCATGTTGTTGAGGCTAAGTTAGCCAAACTAGTTAGAAATGTAGTCTTGCAAATGGAGAAATGAGAGCTTGGTTTCTTGCTGGATGGAAGAAAAAATCCCGAGATCATGGGCATAATGCAATGGTATACGATTTGGATCAGCCTTCTAGGTCTTCCACTGAAGTTTTGGACAAACGGGGTGCTCTCCAGCATTCTAAATTATTTTGCCAAAATGCTTACCATTGACAATCAAATTATAAATGAGATTCCTTGTTTGGCCACTTGCATTTGCATTCGCATGTAGGAGAATGCAAGCCTAATACAGAAGATAAAGTTTGAGGGACCACACCGTACCTTTCTCCAATAGATAAGTTTTTAGAATTTTTTGAACATGTATTGGATATGTATGCAGAGAGCAAGGTCATATCAAAATTGCAGCCATACTTGTGCACCACAAGCTGAGTAATTGCAAGTGCATGCCTACCCTAAATAATTAGTTATCTTTATATACCATAAAACACTTCAAGTTATAAAGAATAAATGGTTGTTTTTTTCAAATTTATAATCCATCAATCTTGTTCTTTGTCTAGAAGTCATGAAATATTATATTATAAATATATATTTGAGATAGTGTAGTTCATTCCTAATACCAACAAAGTTGATGATCATGAAATTTGGAGTTCTCACTTTAGTGAAAGTGATTTGTTTTTCGTATTAGTTTTTTCAAAAGCTTTGATAGAATTATTTTTGTGATTGGAATGTTATAGATGAAATATAATTTAGCACACAATACTATCCAAGGATTTGAAGACAAATATCTCAATATAAAACCAATAAATGACGTTATTCATGCAACAATTGGCAGCTCTACTCTACTTGCATCAATGACAACTACTTCAAAAAGGGGAAAAGATTTGTGATGTCACTGCAACCTTGCAATGCATTTTTATAATATGAGTTCTAAAAGTTAAGAATATTAATTTATGGACAAGGTAAAAAACAAGTAGATAAAACACTCATATTCTTTTTATTTGGCTATGAAAGAAGTCTGAATTTTATTTACATAAACTAGTAAATAAAAGACCTCAGCTACAAAGAGCTTAGCATCTAACTAACCTCTTTTCAATATAGTCTAAATGTTTAAATAATTCTTATTATAATTATTATATTATGTCCATGCGGTCTTGGAAAAGACCATTCTTGAATGCTCTTAGTTCCAATAGATTATCGTTCTAAGTTTTATATCTTCAAAATAGTAGGAGCTTAGTTTTTAGTTCAGAATTGACATGCTATTAAAGAAAGAAAGAACAAAGGTGGATATTATGTTTGAATATTTTATTCTTGTTAGTTTTCTGCTATGTGAGATTGAGAGAAATTGAACTTAATACTTGGCAAAATTAGAATTTCAAAATATTGAAAGTTGTAACTCAATGAATTTAACCTTTGACCTGTTATAATATACTTTTATTAATTTTTAAAAGTGGTGGTGTAGAAAAAGGTTGTATTTATTTTTTTAAAAAATAAGGATAAGTAAAATAGTTTTCAATAAACAATCTGTTGCAAGAAATAATAGATCATCTCTTAAATTCTGCTAGTAATTATAAAGAGGAGAGAGCAGAGAAGAAAAGTTGAAAAAGAAAAGAAAAGGGAAGAGTGTATTTGCATAATAGAGAAAAAGAAAGCTCAATCACAACAAAAGAAGACTATGGCTAAAATAGCAAATGAACAACAAGAAGATGATTGTGGTTGAACAAGAAGATGAATAACAACAATAGAAGATTGTAGCTGAAGCAGCGAATGAATAACAACAAGACGATGGCTAAAAGGAAAGAACAATAAAAGAAGATTGTAGCTGAAACAATAAATAAACACCAATATAAGAAGGTTGTGGCTGAGAAAAAGAAGAGTGACATGGGAAGATTGTGACTACTATTGAAAACAACAAATTAAAAAGAAATTTGAGCTAAGCAACAATCCGATATTGTAATTACCTTTTTAGTAAGCAGAAAATCTATGTAAGAAGGCAAAATGAATCCTTCTTTTGCTATGTATAATGAATAGCGTTGGTTGATAATCTCAATATCTCAGCTCTTTTCCTTTCTTTGCCTTGAAAATATTTTTATGTTAGAATCAATTTTGATAAAATTTCTTCTTGAGATCTTGGATTGTTAAAATTCTGAAGTTGTACTCATTTCGCATTTAACAACAGGAATAGTAAATGATGATAAAGAAATATTAACTAAGAAAACAATAAATAATAATAACAATTAAATAATTAAATCTAAGTGAATGCTGCAATGATGAAGTAATCTCGATCTTTATTTCTAGTCATGTGTGCGTCCAAGTACGTCACACTCAAATAAAGGTTCCATACAATTACAATCATCACACTGCTAGCATGCACTGGGAAAATAATCTAACTCCTACGAAAACAAAATGCAAGGGCTTCGCTACAACTACTCCAAGCCGCCCAAATGAGGCGGAAGGCCCTCTTATTTATAGGCCGAGATAGGCAGTTGCGTAAACGGGGCCACATCGACAAAGGAAGGCTACATCAACGGGCCCGTGTCGACGCGGCCACGTACGGCCTAGTCGACGCATCGACTATATAGCGCTTCATCAGTTATTAAATGTTAAAGATATTAAATTATGGTTGTTAAATGTAGCTAATTCTTTTATTCCATATTATTAGTAAATTAGATTGATTAAATGTTAGTGATCTGTAATTTATTATTTCAGTTTAAAATAATTATTATGATGATTTTTATTCAACAGGTTGTTAAAAGAAAATACTTCACCCTGATTAATCACTGTAAATATAATGGAAATTCATGTGGGACAAAATCTATCATATGACAAATGATTAATTACAATACTATATATGTGATGAAATACCTTAGGGCACATTTACCAATGTAAAACATGCAAGATATGAATCAAATGACATAAAATTGCCTGTGGGCTAAATTTTAATTCAAATAGATCCATATATCCTTATGAGGAAACTATTGAATTATATGTCTTTTCTTAATCCTTGTGGGCAAATTAAGAAAAATAATTCAACATTTCATCCTGATTGACCACATTAAATATAATAGAAATTTCTGTGGGATAAAGTCTATTATATTGCATGTAATTAATCACAATTACTTATGTGATCCAAAACTCTCAATTTATAATTTTGTATAATCAAAGATGTTGTGGCCACTCTATGACTATACAAATTATAAGGATCACTAGTAAATGATGCAAAATTTTTTTTTCTTGTTATACATACGATTACATTATGCATCAAAATCAATATTGACAAAATGCAATTAAATTCTAAGCAAACATGAAAAAACCTACAATCATTTCTTGTTTGAAAAACACCAAAACATGAGTCCATAATTGCCATTTTTCAAAACAACAATGGAATATATATCTATATATATATTTTCTTCCACATGAATCATTTAAATCAATGCATCCTTATTTCGAAAAATGTTAGTATTAAAAACTGCCATTCCAAATGCCAAAATTACTCACCCATATGAGCAAATTAAATATTTCAAAGGTCATCAGTTTAAATTCAAATGTGCAAAATTGCAGTAAAATTCTTTTTTTCATGTTAAAGGATATTTCAAAATACCAAGGCATCACTTATTGGTATGTTCAAAATTATGGCAAGCAAAATCACAGCAAAAATACAAAGGTTCTGTTAAATTTTGATAGTCGCTTACAGAAATAGCAACAACAATATTCAATCCTTTACTCTTCCTATAGCACCATTCTCTCAGGGTAGCAGATCCATGGCCAGAAGAAAACATAAGGCCAGCATGAAAAATCAAGAATCCAAACGCTGAAGCACTCATTCTAATTGGGCTAAAGGGGCACCATAAATCGAGGTTCCAGATCTCACTAGATCTACTAACATCAAGAAAATATGCAGATAAAAATTGTAGAAACCCCGAAATGCATAGACAAAAATCGCAGAAATTTGCAGACAGAAACAATACAGCAAAACCCAGAAAACCAAAACTAAGCATCAAGGCAGAGATCCAACCTCGCTCGGATACCAAATGTAAAAAATCTACGTGCATCAAAAACCAGATTGCACAAGCGGAAGCATGTAAAAACAGATCTCTTAATCTACAAATGTGCATGAAACAAAAATGCACAAATCAATTTTGAAAAACAGATCGAACTGACCTCCAGCCATTGATGCCATTAATGCCTGAATGTTCTGGATCTTCTTTCACACAGGCGCTCTGGGTTGATGATGTATGCAGACTGTAAGCGACTGTGAAAGGGACCTGAACTTCTACACAGCAATTGATTCCCCGTGCCTTGTTCTCCCATCAAAAACCCAAAAGGCCTCGGAATCAGTTACCATTTATTAGAAAAATATGAAACCATTACAAGATAACAATGAATAAATTTCAATGGTTGGATTGCAACGAGTTTTCACCATATATTGCAATCAATGACAATCGTTTCCACAGCAACGTAAGCTGTCAATGGACAGCAACGAAAACTGCCAAGGATAACAACGTAAGCTGTCAATGGACAGCAACGAAAGCTGCCAAGGATAACAACGTAAGCTGTCAATGGACAGCAACGAAAACTGTCATGTTGCTGTCCAAAGCTATCACATTGTTACAATTAAATGTTAAAGATATTAAATTATGGTTGTTAAATGTAGCTAATTCTTTTATTCCATATTATTAGTAAATTAGATTGATTAAATGTTAGTGATGTGTAATTTATTATTTCAGTTTAAAATAAATATTATAATGATTTTTATTCAATAGGTTGTTAAAAGAAAATAGAAAGTATTATTGTGCAATTGAATAGATTTGATATTATAGATTTCTATATTTCTTGTGCCGAACTATTGGGTTAGACAAGTCTCTTGATGAATAGCATCTAATATATTATTATGGTCAAAGAAAAATTAGAATCTAATTGGTAAATAAAGAAAAAAGGTAGACTTGTACATTGTATCAAAGGAATCTTGCATAAATTTTTCTCATAATGGTTGAGCCAAAAATTGATTATTCAATATGGTTTCTTAATTGACACTAGATGTAATTGTTTTTAATTCTTTTGTTAAGAGTTTCAATATTTTGATTTGTAACTACTAATTCATAAGATTCTTATGCTTCGTATCCAACTATCTATGTGAACAACTTTATTAATGTGTATAATCTAGTTTTTGATTTTTCTTGCTTGTTAAGCCCTAGATATTGTATCATTGACAATGATATTGTGAATAAATGTAAAGATTGTTGTATTATTTTTTTATTTCAATTTGCAATGTTTTAGATACATGAATAATATGTTTTCTTGAGATTAACTTCCTTATAACTTATTACATTTTGGCTATGAAAGGATTGAATTAATTGAATTTTTGCTAAGTTAGATGACTGCATATATGATTTTAAGTTTTAGATGTTTTCGCTTTTGCACTACACCTTGGATGCATAGTGTATTAAGAAATATCAATCATCATATATTGGCATTCTCTTCTTACTAGATTCTTGGGCCATTCTTTGCATTATATAATTCTCTTTTTTATTCTTTATTTTAATTGATTGATGTCCATGTTTGTCTATATGTTGAATTTTTTAATAATAGATCAATTGGTTTGGAAAAAAAAGGTTTACCCTTGCATTTTCAGCCAGCTTGTTGGGAAATTTTAGTGTTAACTCTTGCTTCCTATAGATGGATGTTACAACATTGCTTCTAGTAACATTGATAAATGAGATAGAAGAATATATGCAGAAGAAAATATACTAGAAAAAGGTTCTTCAACATATCTAAAAAAGGTTTTTTGAGATGCCATAAAAAAATTCTATGAGATATTAAAAAAAGGTTTTTAGAGATGCCAGAAAAATGGTTCTTCAAGATATTAAAAAAAAGTTTTTCAAGATACTAGAAAAAATTCTTCGAAAATACCTAAAAAATGATTCTTTCAAAATACCAGAAAATGATTTTTCAAGATCCCAAAGATAGGTTTTTCAAGATACTAGAAAACAATATCTTCGAGATACTAGAAAATGATTTTTTGAGATCAAAAAATGATTTTTTGACATACCAAAAAAACGTTCTTCAAGATATTAGAAAAAATTTCTTCAAGATACTAGAAAATGGTTCTTCCAAACACTAGAAAAACGTTATTTGAAGATACCTAAAAAATGGTTTTTTCAAGATACTAGAAAGTAGTTTTTTGAGATACCAGAAAAAAGTTTTTCAAGATACCAAAAAGCAGTATTATTGAAGTACTAGAAAATGGTTCTTTGAGATACCAAAAAAAAGTTATTCAAGATACCAAAAAATGGTTCTTCTATATACCAGAAAAAGGTCCTTTGAGATACTAAAAAAAGTTTTTTTAAAGATACCTAAAAAACAATTCTTTCAAGATATTAGAAATTGGTTTTTTGAGATAATAGAAAATGATTCTTTGAGATATCACAAAATGGTTTTTTAAGATGTTACAAAATGGTTTTTCAAGATACTAGAATAATGTTATTCGAGATAATAATAAAAGGTTCTTTGAGATACCAAAAAATGATTCTTTAAGATGTCAGAAAAATGTTCTTCGAGATACTAAGAAAAGGTTCTTCGAAATACTAGAAAAAGGTTTTTTGAAATACCAAAAACAATACTTCAAGATATTAGATAAAGGTCCTTTAAGATACAAAAGAAGTGGTTCTTCGAGATAATAGCAAAAGGTTCTTTAAGATACCTGAAAATAATTCTTCGAGATATCAGGAAAAGGCTTTTTCGACATACTAGAAAATGATTCTTTAACATACTAGAAAAATGATTCCTTGAGATAACACAAAAAAGTTATTTTGAAATGCCAAAAAATAGTTCTTTGAGATACATGAAAATGGTATTTTGAGACACAAGAAAAAATGGTTTTTCAAGATACTAAAAAATGGTTCTTCAATATACCAAAAATAGGTTCTTCGAGATATTAAAAAAAAGTTCTGCAATATACTAAAAAAATGGTTCTTTAAGAAAAACACCATATAAGCAATTTGCTAGTATCTAAAATAACCATTTTCTAGTATCTTGAAGAAACCTTTTCTGGTATGTTTGAGAAACATTTTCTGGTATCTCGAAAAACTTTTTTTTGATATCTCGAAGAACTTTTTTCTGGTATCTTGAAAAACTAGTTTTCTAATATCTAGGAAAATCTTTTTCTGATATCTTGAATAATGATATTTTAGTATCTCAAAAAACTTTTTTCTGATATCTCAAATAACCATTTCTTGGTATTTCGAATAACCTTTTTTTGGTATCCCAAAAAACCTTTTTTTGGTATACAGAAGAACTATTTTTCTGGTATGTTAAAGGATCGTTTTTTGGTATCTTGAAAAAATTTTTATGATATTTTAAGGAATTATTTTCTAGTATCATAGAGAATCTTTTTCTAGTATCTAAAAGAATGTTTTTCTAATATGTTGAAGAACCTCTTGTTGTTATTTCAAAAAATCATTTTCTAGTATCTAAAAAGAACCTTTTGTTAGCATCTTAAAGAACCATTTTCTAGTATCTTGAAAATCATTTTCTAATATATCGAAGAATCATTTTCTAGTATCTCGAATAACCTTTTTGTAGAATCTTGAAAAATCATCTTTTAGTATCTCAAAGAATAATTTTTTATTATGTTGCAAAACTTTTTTTTGGTATCTTTAATAATGATTTTCTGGTATCTTGAAGAATCATTTTTTGGTATCTTGAAAAACCTTTCTTTAATATCTCGAAGAACCTTTCTTTAGTATCTTGAAGATTCATTTTCTAGTATTTTGAAGAAACTTTTTTAGGTATATTAAAGAATCATTTTCTAGTATGTTAAATAACCATTTTCTGGTATCTTGAAGAACCATTATTGAGTAATTCGAAGAAACATTTTCTAGTATCTTTAAAGAACTTTTTTGGTTATCTCCATTTTTGGTACGTTAACGAACTTTTTTCTAGTATCTTGAATAACCCTTTTTTTGATATTTCGAAAAATTACTTTCTGGTATCTAAAATAATCATTTTCTGGTATTTTGAAGAACTTTTTTCTGATATGTCCAAGAACCATTTTCTTATATTTTTAAGATAATCTTTTTTTGGTATCTCGAAGAACTAATTTTTTCCTTTGTATCTCAAAAAATCTTTTTTGATATATCGAAGAACCATTTCTCTAGTATCTTAAAAAACCCATTTTCTAATACCTCGAAAAACCTTTTTTTGATATTTTAAAGAACCATTTTCTAGTATCTCGAAAAATCATTTTCTAATATTTCGAAGGATTGTCTTCTGAAATGTTGAAGAACCTTTTTCTGGTATCTCAAAGGACCATTTTTTAGAATATTGAAGAACCTTTTTCTAGTATCTCTTTAATACCATCTTTATTTGATTTTTCTTAGTAATTTTGGTATCTTAAATAACCTTTTTCTTGAAGAACCATTTTTTGGTATCCCAAAGAATCATTTTCTAGTATCTTAAAGAATCTTTTTTTAGTATCTTAAAAAATCTTTTTCTGGTATCTTAAAGAACCTTTTTTTGGTATATCGAAGAACTATTTTCTGGTATCTCAAACTATTTTCCAATATCTTGAAGAACATTTTGCTATTATCATCGAAGAACCATTTTTTAGTATGTTAAAAAATCTTTTTATGGTATCTTGGAAAACTATTTTTTGGTATGTCGGAGAACCATTTTTCTAGTATCTTGGAGAATAACTTTTTAATATCTCGAGAAACTTTTTGCTAGTATCTCCAAAAACTATTTTCTAGTATCTTGAAAAATCATTTTATGGTATCTTGAAGAACCTCTTTTTGGTATCTCGAAGAACTTTGTTTTGGTATCTCTAAGAACTTTTTTCTAGTATCTCAAAGAAAAACCATTTTCTAGTATTTCAAAGAACCATTTTCTGGTATCTTAAAGAATCTTTTTCTAGTATCTTGAATAATCTTTTTCTAGTTTTTCAAAGAACCATTTTTGGGTATCTCAAAGAACCTCTTTCTAGTATTTCAATAAACCATTTTTTTGGTATCTCAAAGAACCTTTTTCTAGTATGTCAAAGAACCATTTTCTAGTATCTCAAGAAATTGTTTTCCTGGTATATTATGGAACCATTTTTTGCTATCTCAAAAACCTTTTGTTGGTATTTCAAATAAATATTTTTTGATATCTCAAAGAATCATTTTTTTAATATCTTGAAAAACTATATTCTGGTATGTTGTATAGTTAAAAAATCTTTAATATGGTATTTTAAGAATCTTTTTTTTGGTATCTTGAAAACCTTTTTCTAGTATCTCAAAGAACCATTTTCTGGTATCTTGAAGAAATATTTTTTGGTATTTAAAAAAACCTTTTTCTAGTATCTCGAAGAATCATTTTCTAATATCTCATATAGTTGAAGAACCTTTTTTTAATATGTCTACGAACTTTTTCTTTTTTTGGTATGTCTATAAACTTTTTTTTTGTATCTCGAATAACCTTTTTCTAGTATCTTGAAAAACCTTTTTCTAATATCTCAAAAAACTATTTTTTGGTATCTCGAAGAACCATTTTATAATACTTGATAGAACATTTGTTGTTGGACCTGATCAATTACTTTTTGTTGTTCAAAAGAAATAGTTTTATTTTTAGAATCCTCCATTTGTTTTAAATTGGTTGAAGCAACTTGAATAAGATCCTCTTTTTCTTGTTTAATTTGTAAATATCTATTTTCTCAAATTTCATTGACTCTGATTTCAGTTTCTCACAAATAAGCTCATAAATTTTTCAAGTTGATGGTTCGCTCCTTTACATAATTCTTTGGAATTTTGAATAGTACTATAAATTGTGGATTTATGATTATCTAATAGATTACTTAATGAAACTTGATTGGCTATTCTTAAAAATATTGCTAAGTTAGAATAATTAATATTTTCCCAAATAGAACATGAACCTTTTGATTTATTTGGCTCTCCTACTTGGTTTTTTCTTTTTTATTAAATGTACCAACCATGACTTTCAACTAAAATCCAATTTGGATAAACAACAAACCAACTAAAATATTAGCTTTGAAGGCTTTAATGTCAAAGGGAACCTTCTTTTTTTTTCATTTTTTTCTTTTTGATAAAGTTGTTTCTATCTTAGTATTTAAGTTCTCTTTATTTTTCTCATTTGGTTTTTTTCAATAACATATTTCTTGTCTAAGTTGTCAACTATTGAAACACAACTTTTGTTCAAGAAATCAGGGAAATAGGTAAAGCATTTTTCATAAATATGAATGTTATATGTTGAGAAAATTTTCAGCAATGTCTTGATTTTGAAAATTTTATATAGTAGGTGAAAAGAATACACCTTATTATTGTTATGTTATACCCTAACTTCAAGTAATTCTGCTTTAACCATTCAAGGATTTTCTCCAAGGAAGCACAATTTGTTTTATGAAATATTGTAGTTCTTCTATATTTCTCATCTAGAAGTAATTCATTAAGATTATGTAGTTTTCTTGCTGCACAACTAATTAGTCTTAGTTGTATTACCCAAAAATACAACTCTCACACACTCCCTTTTTAAAATAGATGGGTATACCAAGTACCGTGGTGATACTTATTATATTTTTATTCAATATTACTCACCCAAAAATTGAAGCATAAAAAATTCACACAATGTGCAAAGCTCAACTATCAACTCTTGTTGTTCAATGCTCATGAACCAGCAAGGCTCCACACATTGGCACACCAACTAGGGATATTAATGCTTCTACTTTAAAGTAATCAACTAATACAACTAATAAGAATGTTTGGCATCAATGCATAGGTTTTCTCCATTGTAGTGCATGTGAATTTATGATTACATGTAATAAGGTCTGCCATACCACACATACTTGAAAAAATACCTTTAACATATGATTGTAGATTTAATCGCTAAAAATTGAAGCATAAAAAAAATCCACACAATGTGCAAAGCTCAACTATGAACTCTTGTTGTTCAACGCTCATGAACCAGCAAGGCTCCATACATTGTCATAAGCTTCCAATCTAGCAACACCTCCACATCCAAAAAATTGAATGGCAAAGTGCCTAGATGAGAAAAGTATGGGGTTTTTATGGAAAAACATCCAAAATAGTCCAATGTAATCCAACAATATAGTTTCCAAAACTAAAACTCCACAAATATAAAAGATTGGAGGGCATGGGATGGGGCAAGGAGAAGGAAATATAAAAGATTGGAGGGCATCAATGTATAGGTTTTCTCCATTGCAATGCATGTGAATTTACTATTACATGTTATAATGCCATGCCATACCACACATACCTAAAAAATACCTTTAACATATGATTGTAAATTTAATCGCCAAACTTTGGACCATTTACTAATTTTGTTTTGTGATCATCTACAATATGAATAGCAAAAGATAAGCTTCTATACACCTTCTTTTTTTTTTTTTTACAATATCCAACTTTAATGATTTCAACTATTCTATGTTGCATTTCCATCTATATGGAATGTTTCAAATTGTTGTTTGTTATTGATTTTCTTTTGTTGTTCTTTGCTTTCTTGTCCAAGTATTAACATAAATGAATGTAATGAAATGGAACAAATAATATTTTTGTTATCTATGTTTTAATAATTATATTTTGAATGATTAAAATCAATTTAAAAATCAATTTTTACTTTTTATTTTATATTAACATAACAAATATCTAGCTAGATTTAGCTTTCTTCTTAATGCTTCTTACTTAGCTTATTCATTTTCAAATTAATTTTTTTGCTAAGATAAAATGTTGATAATGCTATCATGTTGAAGATATTTGTAATATCATATTAATCTGTTCTTATAGCATCATTTTGAATATGGTAGTTGTGATTTTTGAATAAATTTGTGTGTTATCATTTAGAATCTAAATATTTGGGGAGAAAATGGTCTTGCCATTAGGGAGGGAGGGATGGATAGAGGACATGACCCCAAAATAATTGTAACATAGATACAACCCAAGATATATAGTCCAATTATAAATCTATAACTCATCATTACCCACCAAAATTGAACTCATGACTTAGAGCTTTCAAATCAATAGTCTTACCACTAAGGTAACATCTTATTGTTATGAAAAGTCCATAAACATGCATAATTCTCACAACCCAAAAGGTACATGCCAAAAAAATATATCTGCACATCCTATAATAAACTAAATTAATAAAATAACATACTAAGGCATACCAAAAAATCAACCATACATTACATGCCATGTCATGCCATCCCATAGCCTCAATGAGAGCCTATCAAAACTCATCCATTGGATTAGTGCACATCAACGGAAAAATAAAAATACACAATAATATAAAAAGATATACAACCAAATTAATGCATAAATATTAACAAAATACATTAAGAATTAAATATATAAAGGTGTAAAATATAACTAATTAAGAGCATGATCAAAGCATAGTATACCAATAGGCATCACCAAACACAACATTAAGAAAGAGATATTAACCAAAAAATTTGAAAACACAAGGTGTAACACAATACTTGCATGCTATCTTAGAAGCATGTTCGAAACATTAATAACTGATGAGATGTGATTCGCATAGGCCGTGATATCGCATACGCGATATCGTGTCCGTCGCGATATTGCGTCCGCAGCGATATCGCGTCTTCCCTACGATATTGCGTACACGATATCGCAGTCCACCGCCATATCTATAAATAAGATGCGGTTCTCCCTTGTTCGGAATCCCAGTTTTAGAGTAGCGAAGCTCTGGCAGTTTGATCCCGCCAAAGTTAGATTTTTTCCCGTGTCTGCCCGCAATGTGGTGAATGTAATTGTATGGTGTCTTTATTCGAGTGTGCCGTACTTGGACACGCACATGATTGGCAATAAAGATAGAGATTACTTCATCATTGCAGCATTCACTTAGTTTATTTATTTGTTATTTATTTAATGTTATTTATTGCTTTCATAGCGCGGTGTGAGTACGACTTGATTACGAGCATCTACGGATGTGTACAGCTAGTCAAGGAATCAGTTGCTCATTGCGATTA
>MNCI01026133.1:130427-141571 GCA_015680685.1 Gnetum montanum
TCAGTACGATCGCTTCGAGCATTGCGTTACGTGTGGTAATCCCAGTAACGATTAGCGTTTGGTAGCCACAGTTGCACAGTTCAAGGTGTGTACAACAAGTGGGAACGGATGCTGACGCTAGGACTTAGTGCTGTAGTTAGAATTAGTTTTAGTCTCTCAACCCTTCACCGTTTAGCATAGGAGATAAACCAGAAAATACCAAAAAAATCATATACCTCGAACTTTCTTAACCATACATCGTGACAACAAGTAAGTCTAGGAAGACAACGATTAATTAACCCCAAGTGTTCCTTGCAGCGTTTAGGCATTTAGTCTGCGGAGTTTGACTAGATCGCACATGCTACGCTCGTTTCGTATGGCTGAGTGTAGGGGTACCTCACCACTCATCATTTACCATGACAAATAAGCCTCAAAGAATGCAAGTTGTTCTAGGTCTCCAATCCTTTCAACCACATCATCCACAATGCTAGTGTAGAGATATTCATGGTGTGAATTTGATGTTTGACCCTATTTGTCATGAAATTTCTTCATGACATGTTAAAAAAATTTTAGCCAAACATTTACTTGTAAATATTATCTTTACACATCAAATTTATAAAAAATTTTATAATTTAATATAATTTATGAATTAAAATCCCCAAATCCTTAATTATGAATCTTTAAGTACAATCCTTAAAGTGAAATCTTCTTATAGGCTAACTATTATCCCAAATTTTACCCAAGTTTAAGCAAATTTTTTCATTGATGTTTGATTTTAATTACTTATTTAACACCACATTTATTATCAAAATTAAATCAACCAATATTTATGTTTCTACCAAAACTATATACAAGTAACACACAAGAAAGCAGTATGTATTTACTTGGTAGAAAAAAAAACCATTTTTTAGTAAAATTGTTTAAAATGTTGTTGGTTTTATTCAAAGACAAAATTGTACATAAAAAAGTTTTAATTGCATTAAAAGTTGATTAGTTTCCATAGGACTAACAAGAGTTAAGACATTATGTTCAATATAGCTTTGAAGGCATACACTTTGCAACAAGTCTATGTAACAAGAAAAGAAATACTTGAATCAACATACTCATTTATATGCTTTGTTGAACTGTCTATTGGTAAATTCTTCTCAAATTTTCTCAACACCAACAAGAAAGTTTGAAGGAAATGCCATAGATACATAAAGCTTAAAGTCACTAGCTATACCTCTTATGAAGCAAAAAGAAAGTTTGAAGGAAATGCCATAGATACATAAAGCTTAAAGCCACTAGCTATACCTCTTACGAAGCAAAATTAGTTGATTTTACCTTCTCCTTTTCCTAATAATATCTAAACTAACTATTAATCAATGATATATTGAAAAAACTGACCTAATAATAACAACATTAGTTATAATATTTCTCATGTTATTTAAAATTTTTAAAAGGAAAACGCGTTGCTACCGTATTAAGCTTTTTCATGCCATGGCTTTGGCTTTGGGCACTAAGTAAAGAAACTTTCTACTTTAAAAATTGGCCGTCGTCGACGTAGGGGAACGAGAGACGAGGGTTGATGCGGTGGGGGAGGGTTGAAAGCGATGTCAGCACAAAATGTAGGTGAGTGTTCGCAGACAACGAAAATAGGGCGTCGTCTAAGCAGCACAGGACTGCCATGGCCTCCACAACTTTCACCTGTGCTTCCAGGAACATGCACAGGCGTGCGCTTCCCACAAGAATGAGTTTTTCGATTAGATGCAACCTCCCTCTCTTGGATCTTCAAACAGGCGCGTTGTGCTGCCATGCTGTGTCGAGACCAAACAGCGTTGTCGTACTGCCATGCTCCCTGTCCAGACCTAAGAAGCATCAAAAAGGAAAGATGGTTGACGAAAGTTTCTCGCTGTCATGGACTGTTTCAACTGTGTAGCATGCTGCTCCTGTTTCCACTGGAGATTCCATCCTCCTGCACTTCTACGGAGGAGGCACGGATAGCTCTAATGCACAAAGAGAGACTCACAATATGCAATTCAATAGCTTGTGAAGATGTTTGCCCTCCCCTCCAAACCCACGTATTTATAATAACTCACAAGGAATTCCCACACAAAGGCATTCTTTGTCAGTTTTTGGTCTTTTGTTTGCTCTTTGATCAAAAATTGGATCAACTTGTTCTTCCTGAGTTTGGGCATCGTGCATTTGATTATCTGCTGAAACTGGCATTGCAACTTCGGAAAGGGTGGAGGAGGAGGAGCTGGTTGCAACTGAAACAGATAAGAAAACCATTACATAAACTGCTATAATGGCATCTTTATAGTTACCGTTTTCTATATGTAGTGATACATGACTTTCTTAAATTCCAAGAGCAATCAATATGCATCTTAGTAATAATGAAAATAGTAAACCCACGGCAAAAACAATAAACTAATAACTGACTCGATTACATTCCCATAGATTCCAAAACATTTTCAAAGATAATGACTATAAAAATTAATGAAGCATTTGTAAGTTGTAACAAAATAACTATAACCAAATTCAACGATTATCCTTAGAATCTTCATAGGCAGACATGGAAGTATCTAACAGACCTCTTTTCCCAAGACAAGTACCTACGGCCATAAGGCTAGAAATCATTGTTGAATGTTGTGGTGTTTGAGCAAGGAGACAATTCCTTATATCTATGCTTATATAACCTCCCATCATAGACCTAAGTATAAGTAAATGTAACACTGTTGTTGTAACAGCAATATTGGGATGACTGTACCAATAAAAGCCTGAAATGCAACTTTTGGTACAGATCTTTCTATTCATTTGTGAATCAGGTAAATTATATTATTCTGAGACAGGAATCTATGGTAAATTTGCACAAAAAATTCTCCTATTTTTGTAATCAATGTTGATTTAGGAAGAGATAGCTGACCCCATTTTTTAGGAGGACAAGCCTAGGATGATGATGATGATGAATGTTCTTTTAGAAAGAGATAACAAGAATTCACAGGGGAAGGATTTGTGCAATTAAAGATCCAAACCAATTGTGAGCCAGCAATTCTAACTGTGGCACCATAAAAGATCAAAGACAGAAGGTGATATAATGCTTTGAAGTGTCAATTAGGGGAATTGAAAGTTACCTTGCGCTGCAATCCCACAAGAATATGATCAACACACTCAATTCTTTGATGTCAATATCTTCAGCTTCAGATTTTGATTCAGGTTTTGTAGCATCACTCGCGGTATCTGTGGCAAAAAGGATATATTGTTTTAGGAACGTTTTTATTATTTATCATAAAATAATATTTTACATGAATTATATCTACTCTGTGATTGAAAGACCAACGCACTTCTACCAAAGAACCCGACCTCAATAAAAGGAAATTTCCTAACCACATAAATACAGTCCAGGCACAATGTTAGAACAAGTAGGTACTATGAAGTTCCACAATAATATTAACTATGTTTCTGCTGATATATTAATGAGACGTAGCATCCAAGACAATCTTATGAATGCATTTTGCAAGACATTAATTTTCTGAAATATAAATTTACTCATTATATCTATGATCTATCAAGGCTACAAAAGCTTGCATCACAATCTGCAACAAGTATATGTGAAAGTAATATTGTTATGGCACGATAAGACCTTAAGGACTTATTAGCAACTTAATATGCCACTTAACCCCATTTAGTTGAGATAAGGATTGGATGATGATGATGAATAGTCCACTTAAAATAAATTTGAACTCTTCCATTATGAAATGGCCCAAGGATAAATACGGAAAGTGGGAAAAACTAACAGAATTACAATAGACTCAGTAAATAGGCATCGGAGATGGAGATATTTGTGGAGTTCATCCTCTATCATACTGTGTCAACATAGTCAACACGAGAAGCCAGCCTCAAGAATCAGCCATTTTTTCTGTAGTTCAAACAAAAAAGGAATACATGTACATAAGAAAACTTAAATGAGTTCACTAATTGTGGAATAAAAGAGAGATATTTAGCTAAAGCATTTATAATATAGATAAGCATTCAAAGAAAGAAAGATAACCATTGGAATAATGTGTTCATGTTGTTCAGAGAATTTTTGCAACTTGACATGATGTGATACAACATGTATTGCAAGCAAGTTTTTGAATTTATGTTGTTAAGTCAATCATCCTAGCACTATAGGAGAGGACTTAGAATTAGTTGAAAACATGTATATGATTTCAAGTTTGGTTTCCAATAAAACCAAAGAAAGATGGTGGGAAGCTGCAAAAGGTGGTAGGGTTGAAGCAATTGACAAATAGAACAAGACTGTAGATCAACGAGGCACATAGAATATTGGTGTACACCTCCAACGACAAAAAAGAGGTTGAAGGTTCATGTCTTTTTATCTACCTAAGTCCAAGTGCACTACATTCTCATGAACAAAAAACTTTATCAGCTGTTGGAATAGATAACATTTTTATAGAAGCTTAGAAAGCATTGGAAGATAAAGGAGTTTCGTGGCTAATACAATCATTTAACAAAATTTTGAAGGGTGCAGAAATGCCTGAAAATCGGAGAAAAAGCACTGTTGTTCCCATCTACAAAAATAAAGGAGATGTACAATATTGTGCATATTATAGAAGGATCAAGCTAATGAGCCATACTATGAAACTTTGGGAGAGAGTCATAGAGTAGCATCTGAGACTTGAATCAAGAGAATCAGAAAATCAATTTGGATTTATCCCAAGAAGATCTACTGTAAAGGCTATTTCCTTGATATGACAATTAATGGAGAAATTCAAAAAACATAGGGAAAATCTACATACGATCTTTATCGACTTGGAAAAAACATATGATAGAGTGCTTAGAGATATTATTTGGTGGGCCTTGCAAAGGAAAAACATCCCCACTAAATACATTAAAATGATTCAAGAAATGTATGAAGGAGCTACCACTAAAATTACAATAGCTTGTGGAGTCACATCTAATTTTCCAATCACAATAGGTCTTCATTAGGGGTCTGCACTTAGCCCATACTTATTTGCCTTTATTATGGGTGAATTAACAGAAGATATACAACATGAAATCCTTTGGTATATACTATTTGTAGATAATATTGTGTTGGGTGGATATCGCTCCAGAAAAAAATGTTTTTAAAATGGGGATGTGGAGACATGCTCTATAATCAAAAGGCTTAAAAATTAATAGAAGTAAGACATAATATATGGAATGCAATTTCAATAACGACGTAAATAGTGATGTAATAGAGGTGACAATTCAAGGCCAAAAAGGCACTCACTGCAAACAATTTTGCTACCTAAAATCAATGCTTCATCCAAATGATGAAATTGATAAAGATATAAAAAATCAAATTGAAGCAAGACTATCAAAACGGATACAAACTAGTGATATTCTATATGATAGAAGAATCTCAATAAAACTAAAGGGAATATTTTACAGGGCAACAATCAAGTCTGCTATCCTAGATGGTGCTAAATGTTGGACATTAAAAAAAGGCATGAACAATAGATTAGTGTGGCAAAAAATGCAAATGCTTAGATAGATGTTAAATATTACCAAAAGAAATAAACTACACAATACAAACATTAAAGGAAAACTTGGAGTGGTTTCTATTTTAGATAAGTTCCAAAAATGGCATTTTAAATGGTTCAGACATGTGCAAAGAAGATTAGATAACAAGCTTACAAAAAAAGGTTGCTACATCCTTGTTCTGGAAAGCTACCAAAATGAAGACCAAAAAAACATGCAAAAAAATGATTGAAAATAATATAAAGAAATTGCAAATAGATAGAGATCTAGCTAAGGTGAATAGCAAAAAGGAACTCATGTAACCAACCCCATTTTGTTGAGACAAGGCTAGGATGATGATGATGATGTTGAACAAGATTGTAGCAAATAAAATAGGAATGCAAACAAATGCAATGCATAAAATAAAAATCATGCATATCAAAAGTAAAATAATTTTCATGTTCCTTGGTAGATATTTAAGATTCCAATGTATTTTTTGTTATACTCAAAATCTAAATTTTATTCTCAATGAAATCTGCTTTTAGCTGGTTATCAGTTATCTATTCAAATCGGCAGAAAAACTATATTAATTGCTAAATTACCCTTCAAGCATTACAAAAGTTTGGAGAATGAATTCAATCTGAGGCAAAAGTGTTCTAAATACCATAGCCAATCTTTTCAAGCTTTGAAGATGCCATGTCAAAAGATTTTGATATGTAATACAAAGCGCGAACCTGCAAAAGTGAAAGGAAAAATTAAATCACTGAATTCAATTTATGATTTTTTTATCCAACGTTATTCTTCATATTCTCTTGGTATGTGGTCCCATGACTCCAATTTATTTATAAAAAATGAAAACAACAAGAAGTTTGTTCTCAATGAGTCTGTTTGCTCTATGAAGCATCTCTTACAACCATCTCAAATTTGTCTTGTATAAAGATAAACAATGGTGTTCAGATAGATCTTTTTAACGTGGGTACAAACTACAAACGAGATTTTATATTCCATCGTTGAGAGAACAAAAATTACATTTCCATGGTAAATTTCTACACAAATTTTCATTACCAAAGTTTCATAATACAGAGACATTAAAAAAATACGTACAAGTTGTAGCATAATACCATTCGTGATGCAAATACACTTGCAAGTTGAGGAGCCTGATAAATAGAACCAAAGCATTGGTGTGACTTTCTCAGGCCCATCTCGCCTTTGCTTTTTGAATACAAATAAATGTGGCTCTGTGCACTCAGTGAACATAAACTCAATTCCTGTCATATTTTTAAAATGCAAAGCAATATTTAAAGTTAGCACAATGGGATCAATTGCTACAATAATCAAACTCCGAGTATTATTTAAGAAACATTATTTTGCAAAAGCATTTACATCATCTTCCTGATATTATGGCCTAATATGACTGGTATGTACATATAGAAACTTCACAGTTTTAAAGTCTAAACAAATTGAAAATTTTTATCGAATATAACGTGTTTACATGCTCTCATGTTTAACCGGAAAAATACACAAACAATTTCAGGAATATAAGCTTTTCAGAGAATTTATAATTAAAATTCAAAGCAAAGAATGATGTTCAGAGATGTTTCAACTGCAGTTATCTTTCCGAAACATAAAATAAAAAATAAACTTAACAGGAGAAAGTCATGTTCCAAGGTAAAAACGGACTGTCTGGAAATCAACAAACAGTTGGGATGAATCATGCCATTTGTATTTCTACCTTCTAATGCTCAACTTTTACATTATAAAAGGGCCAATCCGCTTGTTCAATACATTTTCACTTAATTCTAATGGACAATCTGCTTGTTCAATAAATTTTCACTTAATTCTAATGGAAACTTCCAAGATTGATTTTCTTTCATTCCAGGCCTTCCAAAATCAATGTGAAAAGTTTTTTTTTTTTTTAAGAAAGAAAAACAGACAGACGAACAAAAACATGAAAGTGGCGAGGGTTTAAGAGGTACTAACGATAGATGCGATGAATCCAGAGGATGGATGGATCGGAGACGAAGCTGCTCGTTGTTGCAGCTGAAACATAGAACGGGAAGAGGACCAAATAATCGAAAACGAAATTTCGCTTGAGAGGAAATGAGTTAAGCCAGAGCTGGTCCCTGAAGCAGATGCCAGTCATGTCTGTTCCCGGTGGAGGAGGAGGGCCGCCAGCCTCAATTGGAGGAATCATACCCTGTTGCTGCTGCGGTGTAGTCGCCATGGTTGTAAACCAAGCTTTTCTGCGTTTCAGTCGACCGTTACAGTATATTCAGATTTCAAGGATTTTCGAGTATACACAGGTCTGAATCCACGTATTATAACTTAATTCTTCGCTGCACTTCGGTGCTATTAGTGGTATGCTTAAACCATTAATCAGTGCTTGGAAAAGAGGCGAAGTATGAATATCAGAGATCAGACAAGACACTGTTAGTCCTGATTTCTTGTGATCGTGGATTAAGTATAAATCTTGGCTTCTTCCTGGGTCCACATAACTTGTATATTACACAGGTCGGACAGACTTGGGCGGTGACGTTCTTACACTGGAACCGCCCACGAAATTAAAATCTTAAGAAAAAAATTACACCGTGACGCCCAATATTTAGGAATTTATTAAAAGATAAATTTTTATTGTTCATGGATCTGATGTGGTTTTCAATTGAATTTTAGATTTTAGAGGTTCTTTATGCTCTTTACGCAGCCACGGATGCTATGCGTTAGCGGATGCGAAGTTAAAAGATGTAATGCCGTCTGAGACATATTAAATCAGCTGTTTAAGTGGTCTCCATGTATTTCCGTCCATGTTTGAAGGCTCTGTCCTTTTCTTCAATAACGTCCATCTCTTACGGGAAAAATCTATTCATACTCTCAATTAGAAGTAGGGTTACATACTGTAAAAGCAATGTAGACAATATTAATCAAGTGCTCTCGGGAAAATTGGCAGTTATGCACTTCAATAGGCTATCCTACTCTATTTTGTTGGGATAAAGCTACAATGATGATGACAACCACATGGGCTATGCGCAAAAATTATACAATCCAAATACTTATATAATGGATATATTTTCATTAATGCACCAAGTTCAAATAGCTCCTTGATATGACCAAGCTTGGAAAAAATTAAAGTGTGGTTCTTCAAATATGCAAATCATATTGGAAATGAGACATGAACTTGGAAGAATAGCATAGAGTACTTGACAAGAAAGGCTTATGAACTATTACAAGCAATGATCAAACACCTCTTCTCTTTAAATAACATGATTTTGTTCCTAACTCACACTTAAAATTGTTCCTCATTAATATTTTTTAGGACTTAATACTCTCAAGGGATTATCTGTACTCTAGAGACGTTATTCAAAATAATTTGTACAATCTATACCAACAAGGAGTTGAAACTATTAATCATCTTTCATATCATATCCCTTGTCCAATATATTTGGCAATTCTTTCAAATCCAAGCATAATCTACGAAGTCAATTGAGGAGACAATTGTTGTTGTTTTGTCTAATTGGAACAAATCCAAAAACACTCGTTATGAATGGTGATGAGTGGCGGGTACCCCTTACACCCAACCATATGAATCACAAGCGTTCACACATGATCTGGTCGAATTTTGTGGATGGGACTAGTTGTGGCATCTAGATTGTTATGCATTGATTGCAGGTCACTGTCTTCCCACTTAGACTAGTGGTAGCTTTGTCACGTATGGTTTAGTCCAAAGTGAGGCATATAATACTGATGTTGTTATGGCTTTATGCTACTCCTAACAATAATATGAAAATTAATGGTTTAATCTAATTAATAACAGAAAGTAAAGTCTAACTAGCCTAAGGGTGATGAGTGTTCATTCCAAGCCTACCATACATGTCCTAAACTCACATATCCACTACTGGGATTACCAAGTGTCATGCTACTAGGCAAACCAAGCAATAGCGTTGCTAGAATTACTAAGCGAATATGTGTTTACGCTCAAAACTAGTTGTGCTCATTTTATTGATTGATTAACTTGCATAAACTATAAATATTAACTAAGTACATTGAAAGTAAAGTGCATTAGAAGTAAATCTAGTCTATTTCAAGTGTTGCAAGGGGGTTAGAGAGTTGCATCTTTATTGTTGGACACATCAATGTGTTCAGGTACAAGATGCTTGAATAAGGACTCGTACAATCCTTTAAGTCTTACGGTGGACACTTAGAAAATATTCTAACTCCTACGAAATCAAATTGCATGAACTTCCCTAAGCTGCTAAAATGAATGATGCCATAAATGTGGTGAGTGCTTGCATTTATATAGGTAGACACAAACACTTTGTTGACGCATCTCCCCATATGTCGACAATGATGAATCATGATTTGCCAGGCTCTGATATCGGATCTGTGATATTGAGTACGCGATATCGCGGCCTGCATAACAATATCGGATACATGATATCGTGATTCCTATGTAAGCCTATAAATATACATTTGGATGCACAGGAAAAGGGAGTCAGATAGAGTTAGAGTAGAGTCTTTTTGTCAATTCCAATTCATTTCAATTCTTTCCCTAGTGCATGCCCGCAGTGTGATGATTGTAATTGTATGGAACCATTATTCGAGTGTGATGTACTTGGACATGCACGTGACCAGCAATAAAGATCAAGATTACTCCATCATTGCAGCATTCACTTAGTTTTTAATTGTTTAATCGTTATTGTTATTTATTGTTTTCTTAGTTAATATTTCTTTACCATCATTTACTATTCCTATTGTTAAATGTGGAATAAGTACGACTTAATCATGAACATTGAAGTGTAACTACTTGGTAACCTAGTAGCGTATTTAGGAGTGCTTAAGTAATGTGGCTTGGTAATCCTAGAAGTAGTACATGAGGTCCAAGATGCATATGGATGATTAAGGATGGATGCTCATCGCACTTAGGCTAGCTTAGACTTCATTTCCTACTGCTTATTAGTTTAATCAAGCTTATCTTCCATTATCCCTAGGAGTAACACTAGTTTAGTACCACATCATTCACCTCACTTTGGACTAAACCATACGTGACCAAGCAAATACTAGTTCATGTGGGAAGACAACAAACTGCTATCAATGTATAACTATCTAGATACCACAACTAGTCCATCTGCGGAGTTCAATCGGATCGTGTGTGAACACTTGTATTCGTATAGTTAAGTGTAGGGGTACCTCGCCACTCATCATTGGTGCTGTTGCTAGGGATAGTGTTAGTTATTTAGATTAGTTACATCATTCAAGATCGCTATAATGAAGCCTTAACAATATATCTTTCAAAAAGAAGTAATTGCAAAAAAGTCACACACAAATTCACAACAATGTCTCTCTCACAAGACTATGATAATGCAACAACTAGTAAAGTAATTCATTGAAGAACCAACGAATTATATGATGATGAAGATGAAGTTTGGAGTACTCAATCTAATGCAGGGGTCCCCTATGTACATAAACGAAGAGAACATCATCCCAACTCACAAATTCATAAACTACCTAGTGACGATGAACCCCTGTTGGCCACTAAGAGTCTAATGCATATACAAGAGGCTGTTTGAATATCCCATAGGCATAGTAAGGAAAGCCATCTACCTAGGCTTGATTTAAACAACTTTCCCAAGTTTTCAGGAGGTTATGATTTAGATCCACAACATCATTTACAAGCCTTCCATGATGCCTGT
>MNCI01026133.1:143768-171158 GCA_015680685.1 Gnetum montanum
ATATCAAACCTATGCAAGAGTGTCAGCCTTGAGGAGAAAAATCCAAGAATGGAAACAGGGACAACATGAACCCTTGGACATGGCCTTAGAAAGATACTATTCATTGTTAAACAATTGCCCAGGCCATGGATTCTCCAAGGAAAGGCTAATGTAACACATCATGGATGGGCTCCATAATGAAACAAGGGAGACCCTAGGAATGTATGCCCAAGGTCAATTATACGAGCTACAAACCCACAAATTCCAAGAGCTTATTAAGAGGGTAGCAAAAGAGAAAGGAGAAATGACTAAATGGGAGAATGTTAAAAGCTCTCAATGGGACCATAATCTTGAATTAGCAAAGGTCCATGATCATGAAGAGGAGAAATCAACTCACCTCAAGGAGGTGGCATCATCTTTGCCAATACTACAATCACTAGATGAAACTAAGGCAAAGATCAATAAGATGACAAAATGGATACATGAAAAATGTGGAGAATATCCCAACACTATTAGAGGTGGAACCATGACGAATTAAGAAATAGGATAGAACACCACTAGACAATTGGAAAGAAGGGTTGAAGAGAATAAGGATAAGAACTCAATTTCTAATCATATGTATAAATGTAACGTTTGCCTATAAAATCACTCCAAAGGTCAATGCCCAATCTTGTCACATTTACATGAGAATTGAGGGAGAATGTTACATCTAGAGTTAGTACAAAAATACCATGTTCAATCACAGTGGCAAAAATTCCAGTCATGGGGGAGGCCACCCTCAAACTAGTCACACCCTTCATACCATCTGAACCTAAGTGCTTATTAGGTTCAACATCCTATTTCCCCAACTAGGTCAACATCCTCTATCTCACCACGTTGTTATCATTCTCCTAAATACTATCAACCCATGTCCTCTCCCACAAGATCACCACCTCATGTTCCTTGCACTTCTCCTCAAACTCAATATTCTCATCCTTCACCTCCTTCCACATCGCCACTAGTTATGCTAGAAGGTTTTGCACCATAGCACCAACCCATGAACATTACTTGTGCTGCTATGATCAATAGTAGTAGAGGCCCTCCACAACGTCGAAAGCACCCTTTCTTTAAGCATGACCAAAGAAAGAGATAGCACGTTTCTAAAACCATTGCACCCTTCAAACTAGCACAAGTCCAGTGCTGTGATGCATTTTCGTCCTCAAACACAACGCCTCCTATTACCTTCTTAGGGCCACTAATCAATACTCCAACTACCATGTAGCCTAATGAATATAATCACATTGGGAGACATAGTGATCCTTGCATACCATCTTATGATCATGGGGGCCATAGTGGGCCAACTCCTTATCAATTAACCACATCTTATAACTTGCCCCACTATGTCAACTTTAATCAAGTGTGTGAACCCCAATTTGGGTACATTTCAAACACCACATCAAGAGACATCCAATGGTTTAGATATGATCGAGTCCTAATATTTCCAAAATGCATAGATCCCAACCTTCCATTTATTAATTCTTGCCATGATTAAAATTTTAGTTATGGGGGATATCCTCCATTCTAATAAGCAGAATTAATAAATGTTTTTTCTTTTCTTTAATTTTACAATTTTTTTTCCAGTTTTTCATCTTTCAATTTGTTGTTTTATCTTTTTATTAGTTGGTTCATATTTTTATTTATTATTTTATCTTTTTGAGAGTAATGTCATCGGTAAATAAAATACTCATGTGACCCATTGGTTGAGGTGTTGTTCTATGTTTTCAAGTCTTATGTGACTAATTATTTGAACAATGAGCTCACCACATCCACCCAACCATTCTAGTAATAAGAGGTTCTACTTTGGGTACGATGATATTCTTTTCATCATGAAAACTTAAAAGTACTTTTGTGCTCATTATGCCTAGAGCGAAAAATGATAGACTAAGAAGGAATGGCCAGGGTGTGACATCAAAGGGACTTGTGAATTCTTTTTGCTGACATCTGTAGGTGCTATCATGTAGCTTGGTTGTACTAAGATCCTTGTAGATCTAACGAAAAATGGAAGTAAGAGTAATAAAGGTACTTAATATAAAAACTCAATGCTATTTTAGGGGATCCCACTGAAAAGACATGCACCCATGCCTGAAGGTTGGTGGCTTCTCTGGTTCACTGTTGAAAAGAACATAGTGCCAAAGCGGCTTGAAAAAGAAAAAGAAAAAAAAAGAACAACACAAGAAAAGATCAAGAAAAAAAAACATGTATTCTGTAGAGAAATTCCAAATCACTCCTCCCTTGGACAAAACGCCAAGTGATCGTACACCTTGCTGCATGGTGCTCTTATGGTTGTCCATCATTGGATAAAACAATGCAATGTCACTAATCAGAGGAATGGACTTGGTCTTGATTTTGGAGCAATGGACTAATGACACATTAATCATGCCCTACACTCAGGATTCATTATGCCCTGGGTTAGCTACCTCATGTCCCAATCTCTACAAGCCCTTCTACAATTTGCCTCATCTCATTGTTCATGTATTTTTGACTTGTGTCTTGTGTAGCATAGAATTCCTACCTCATCATGGTAGTATCAACATGTTTGTGTTTTGTTGCATCGGTGTAGATTACATTTAACCCTTCTAGTACCTATGGACATTTTAAGGTGTGGTTACACAAGGGCATTATAGGTTGGAACCTATTTTGGGAAGGACCCACTTGCGTGAATTTTGTAATTTGTACTTGTTGCACACCACCACATCATTTTATACCATTTGAGTACTTCATTGAAAAATCTATTCTTTCCTTTTTCATCATTTTATCAAACGTTCCTAAAAACCATTACATGTCCTTTTATGTGTCACCTAAACAAATAAGGTCTAACATTAAACTTAGGACAACTTCCTTGGAAAATTTTCTAACTCTAAAATCATAGTAAGCAAAGAATTCAACATTTATTAAAGGCAATGAGTAAGGTATGAGATAATTGAACTTCTTTTAATGACCTTACTGATAATTAATCTTTCTGTGATTATAGATGGCCCCTAAAAGAGGACAACAAGGAGGACCTTCTCAAGGTGCAACTAAATGCCCAGGGAAAGGTAGAGGCCAAGGACCTCATGTAGAACAAGCAGAGTAGAAGGCACAATCATTCAACATCCATCAAGGAACTCTTGTCACTGCACAATTTGGCCAAGAAAAAGGTGGAGAGGTCAAGGCTTGAGCCTTTGAAGAGGTACAACAGTTATTTGCAGCATGACATGTCAAGGCCAATCAAGTGTTTCCACAGTTGCCGTGTCCATGGGAAGTACCAAATCCATCAAACATTGGAACATCAACATGGACAACTCATAATCCTCAGATAGAAGAGAAAAAATGCTAGGCGCTTCTTCAACGGTATCAATCTCAAAAGCTTGGAGCACAGGACAAAGGAAAAGGCACTCATGGAGGATCCACCACCACCAAGAACCACATGAGTTCCAACAAAATTTTGTCTTTTTGTAATTTTGTGTCTGTGTTCCAATTTTGTTTTGTTCAATCCCACACTACAGCATGAATGAATTCCTAGTTAGTCAATAATCCCATACCTTTCCACTGTGTAATCAATTGAACTTGTTCTTATTTTGTTTGACTCGAGGACGAGTTTTCATTCAGTCGTGGGGGTATGATGAATCATGATTTGCTCAGCTCCGATATCGGATTCCCGATATCATGTATGCGATATTGTGGCTTGGATAACGATATCAAATACACGATATCATGATTCCTATGTAAGCCTATAAATACACATTTGCACGCACAAGAAAAGGGAGTCAGATAGAGTTAGAGTAGAGCCTTTTTGTCAGTTCCAATTCATTTCAATTCTTTCCCTAGTGCATGCCTGTAGTGTGATGATTGTAATTGTATGGAACCTTTATTCGAGTGTGATGTACTTGGACATGCACATGACTAGCAATAAAGATCGAGATTAATCCATGATTGTAGCATTTACTTAGTTTTAATTGTTTAATCATTATCGTTATTTATTATTTTCTTCGTTAATATTTCTTTACCATCATTTACTATTCCTGTTGTTAAATGCAGAATGAGTACGACTTAATCATGAACATTGAAGTGTAACTACTTGGTAACCCAGAAGCGTATTTAGGAGTGCTTAAGTAATGTGCACTTGGTAATCCTAGAAGTAGTACATGAGGTCCAAGATGTGTACAGATGATTAAGGACGGATGCTCATCGCACTTAGGCTAGCTTAGACTTCATTTCCTACTACTTATTAGTTTAATAAAACTTATCTTCCATTATCCCTAGGAGTAACATTAGTGTAGGACCACATCATTCGTCTCACTTTGGACTAAACCATACGTGACCAAGCAAATACTAGTCTAGGTGGGAAGACAGCAAACTACAATCAATATGTAACTGTCTAGATACCACAACTAGTCTATTTGCAGAGTTTGACCAGATCATGTGTGAACGCTCTTATTTGTATGGTTGAGTGTAGGGATACCTTGCCACTCATCAGACAAGGGCGCATCGATGGGTACACATCGATATATCCCAATCAATGATTCATCATACCCCAATGACTAACTAAAAAATTATCCTCGAATGAACAAAATGAGGAACAAGTTTCTTACAAAAAATGGAAAGGTATGGAACCAATGACTGACTGATTGACTCAAACTGATGTTAAGTGCCAAAGTATATGGATCTACAATGTTTACAAAAATAAGTGTTCATGAAAACAAAATCGAACACCTTTACAAAAATGGACAACTAGATATCCTCTAATAGTCAAAGACAAGAAGAAAATCAAAGTCCTAGGAGGTGAAGGCTCCTAAGGTGCTGAGGGACCTTCCATGCCTCTAGTACACATGGTGATTAAGGTTGATGCCATGGAATTTGTGGCTATTCTTCTATATCTATGACTACTGGTGGAAGACAAAACACATCTAGCAATGCTTTCATGTTCTCCTCTTTACTCTAGGGATTGTACACACTCCGCACAACATCACCGATGTTGGCGAGTATAGGAACATCCCACAAATAGGGCATTGCAGGGAACAACTCCTTAACATTGACAAACTAGGCAGTAAATTTTTTACATTCCATGTTGATGAAAAGTTTCATTGGGCCACATCAATGTAACCCCATCGACGGGATCTTATCAACGTAGGGTTTACTATGTTGATGTGTACTCATTGATGTGGCACCCTGCCATCACCTATAAACGTGCACCTACCCACCACACTTAGGGTAAGCTTTCAATTGGTTGTAGAAAAACTCTTGTGATTTTTCCTTCTAAAAGTTAGAATATTTTCTAAGTGCTTGTAGTAAGAGTCAAAGTAGTATACAGATCTTTATTTGAGCACTAATGTACCTGAGCACCTCAATGTAAATGGTAATAAAGATGAGCTTTTCTGATCAAACCTTGCAACACTTAGAATAGATTAATATTTTCTTATGCATTTATTACCCATGCACTTTACTTTACTAAATTCTAATTAAGTAATTAATATCTATTGAATAATGAACATAAGTACAAATGCTTCAAGCATACGTTAATGCTTGGTAATCCTAGTAGTGCCTAACACTTAGTAACCTAATAACGTTGTAACGTGTTTAGGATGTGTACAAAAAGTGGGAATGGATGCTTATGTTAGGATTAGTTAAGTGTTAGCTAGTTATTAGATTAAATAGATTAATTAAACATTTATTATTCTATTTTCAACACTTAGGCAATTAAAATGATAAAACATAAAATGATAAAAATTAGATGTATTAGTTACACTTAACCATACACTTGCACCCACAAGTGGAACTGAAAAGACAACAATCACAATTATTAAAGTTCACCTCCTAGACCTAATGTGCTTGAAGAGCTAAAGTCTATGGAATTTGATCAGATTACTTAGTGAATGGATTCATATGGCTGGGCATATAGTATACTCACTGCTTATTATTGGCACCATTGTAAGGACTTTAGTTAGCTACATCCACTATCTAGAAGTTAGTGGAAATTATTCAATGATGTTGTAATGAACCCATTAACACTAAATCATTCAACTAACAAAGTATATTAAAGAACACTATTATCAAAGTTCTAAAATGGCTTCTACACATAGGGCTAATTCTCTGTCATCATTCGAGCATACATCCAATCAGCAAAGACATTGGGGGTCCAATCAACAAGTTCCCCAACAATGTAGAGGGGTATATACTCATCCCAATGAGTATGTGCTAGACTTCACCTTCATATTAGATTAGGATGAATAGCTATGGTGGAGGGATATGAAGGGCAACATTGTGTTGCAGCCCAATCAATCAGTTCTTGCAATGCTACTCTAAACTCTTATGAGGTTGGACATCCATGGGCTCAATGCTGAATACATTGTGTAGGACCACAACTATTGGGACTACCATTCCGTTGAAGCACAATGTAGAAAGATTGGCAATAGCAGATGTGCTATGAAGCATTGAAGGAAAAATAGTTCAATAACCCCTTTTTCCTACTGGGCCAAAACAATGGAGAGGATTTCTTCTCTAGAGGTTCTCAATTCACTGACTCTTCTCCCCTTGGCTTTAACAAGAGGGGCCTAAACTAGAACTTGCAATCTAGTGTAAACAATCCTGGTTCGAGCAAGAATGGGTCCTAGAACCATGGAGGCTCCCAAGGTGGGAGTCAAGGCAGGAACATGGATAGATGATCATGGTCATGACTGAAGAAGAGGAGGTAGCAGACACAGTGTTGGTGCTAGCTCTCCTTCCTCTTCTTCACCTTTGACATCCTCTTTGATGAAGTTTCTTCAATTAGTTGCATCTATGGGATGTCGTCAACATGACCCCATCGGCGAGATCCCATCAACGTAGGGTTTCCTAAATTAACATCTACCTATCAACATGGCACCCTAGTAGGTCTATAAATATGACACCCTAGTCATGTTAATAGCAGTTAGAATTTTAGTTGCTAGCAAAATTCTTGTAATTTTTTTTATAAGAGATAGAATAATTTTTTAATTAGCCATGGCAAGAGTCAAGAAGTGTACAGATCTTTATTTGAGCACTATTGTACTTGAGCACCACAGTGTGTGTGGTAATAAAGACAAGCTTTTTGATAAACTTTGTAGCACATGGACTAGCTTAATGATTTATTTATGAAATATTATTTTCATTAATTAAGCTATAATGATTAAGACTTTAAGTAATTAATTAAGCTTAATAGACTAGCACACATAAGTATGACCACTTCGAGCATGTGTATACTTGGTAATCTTAGTAGTGCTTAACACTTAGTCACCTAGCAGTGTTGTACATGTTCAGGATGTGTACAAAAAGTAAGACCGGATGCTTATGTTAGGATAGTTAGTTATTAATTAGAAATTAAATTAGTTGAATTAGTTAATCAATTTATTCTCAATCTATTACCAACCTTAGGTAAACAAAATATAAAATAATAAAAATCATGTGCCTCAATTGCACTTAACCATGCAACTAAGCTTCACAAGTGTAGTTGGGAAGACAACAATCATTCTGTGATTAGATTCACCTTCTAGATTAAATCCTATGTATGAGAACACTAGATATCCATGGAATTCTATTGGATTACGTGTAAATGCCTTAGTGGTTCATGTGGTTAGGCATAGGGGTATCTCACTGCTCATCATTGGTGTCGTTGCTAGGGTTTTCTAGCTAATACCATGCACTATCAATCTAGAATTAGTGAAAATTACTCAACATCATTGAAACAAACTTGACAAAGTTAAATCATAATAATTACTCAAAACTATACTACAAGCATGCTAAGAAATTGTTTCTAACAAAAATGTCTTCTTCTTCTCACAGGCAAGACAATTCTAAGTCATCAATACCACAAAGATGCAGGGTGATATACACTCATCCTACTGAGTTTATACCCAATTTCACTTACATCCTCTATTAGGATGAACAAATGCAGTGGTGAGACATGGAGGGGAACTGTGACATCCCATCCTTAGATGTCATGACAAACATCAAATATATGATATATTAGACATTATGTGTATGAAGAAAATACACCAAATGTGAAATATATGTGGTATTTGACATTATGGATAGAGGAAATAATAGGAAAAATGCAGAAAGAGAAAGAAAAGAATGCTTTATTGATATGGAATAGCATATCTAGATTGTGTTTTGAGAGTGTTCCTTGGGGTTTTCTTCATTTGGCATTTATCCCTTAGAGGCAATCCAACACTGCCATCACGGTTAGGCCTATAACCCAGCCAGAAGGAATGGCCAATCCACTTTCTATCCCACTTCACCCAACTCCCATAAATTGCCTATACTAGTTCTACCACTCCATGCTGGCACAACTTCTAACCTTGGGTATAAATGCCTTAGTTCAAACCCCCAATGGTCCCCTTGAGAGACATGTTCGTTATTATAACATGTCCTTTCAAGTCTCAATTACAATTGCCCTTTTGGATCTTTGTTAAGATAACAGTAACACTTGTTATGAAAATGCATCATCTTCATTAAGTAGTAGCATCATGTGGGAATGGGGATGTGATAATCTACCTCCCTTATGTTTTGTTTATCCTCAAATGAGTCCACGTTCATTATCTTTTTCCAACTCCAATGCTTTGTTATGATCCTATGCTTTAATAATTTGATTTCTCCTTTGAACATGAAGTTGTTTCTTGCTTATTCTACAAAAAAAAAATATGTGAGAAGAATATATGAAAAATTAAATATTACTTTCTTAATATTTACTTAATTTTCTAAGATAATGATAAAAGGTGAATTAAAGATTTATCAACCACTAATCACTAGTCCTAATTAGGGTCACACAAAGTGCAACTTGGATATGGTTACCCAAGCAAAGGCATGGAAAATTCTTTATTCCAAATTTTTATTATCTTAGATATTCTATTAATATAATTAAAATATAAATTAAGTAATGAATAAAATAATAAGATCATCACTTCCTGATCTTGATCAACTTTATGAACTGATGGGAGTAACTGTAATTCTACCATAAGTGGTATGTGATTGGATGGTCTTGTTTGGAATAGCAGGGCTTGATCTTGATTCTTCTCAAATTATTTTTTAGGAATTAACTCTAGTAACTTGAAAGAATTTGACATTGTACAAAATATAATCCAAAGTCTCCATGAAGAATGTTGTTGATTCATCCTCATTAATTATTACAAAGTAATTTGTAAATTGTTGTTCTTGATGAATACGATCCATCAACATCATTTGCTCCTAACTTTGGGAATTTGATTTATCTATTGAATATTCAAAATAAGCAGAATATGCATTGGCCAATGGAATTTCATGTTGAATTAATGGAAACATCTTTTTCAAATTAGGTTCATCTTCCAAAGATTCCTTTATAGAACCATATTTTAAGAATTGATAAACACTACTTCCAACTTTTGCATTGAAATCTCCACAAAGAATAAATGGAATTGGATCAATATAACTTAGGAATATATTATTCTTCAAACTTTCTTCTATTTTCTTAATCAAGTATGCTTCTTAACATAGTCTAACATTTGAACAACTTGATTTGGCAATTAAATGTGTGTTGACCATGCATACGCATCTTCCTAATAACTAAATTTTTAGAATCAATGCTAAGGCTATATGATTTTTTTGAAACCTTGACTTCAAACTTGGCTTCCAAAATCATTGTATGAATTTAAACTTGGCTTCTTTATAAAAGAATGCACAACCATCCATGTGATTTCTACAATAGGCGAATCTATATGGCTCAAAAGAAGAACTTCCATAAGAACCTTTTTACTTATAAATACCTCTATATCCCATCTTTTCCAAGTCTGGTTGTAATTAGTATAGAAATTCCCATGGAAAGACTTCTTGTAGGCACAAGAAATTAGCATCCAAATCTTCTAAATCTACTAAGATATGTGGATATCAATATTTATGTCAATCCAAAGCCCATGGTGGACATAACGAATGTTTTTTCTTACTCACTGGGGATCTAGCAAGCACGTTGTATGTTGCAACTTTCATTCTTATTCTTGGGTTCTCTTCTGAATCATTTCTCTTCATGAGTATCATACTCCTTGTCAAAATGAGATTTTGAGTCTCCATGTTGTTTTTCCCTATGTTTTGATTGTAGGATGGATTAATATACCCTTTTCTTGACAATTGAAGATTTTTCTATTTCTTCAACTAATTCTCCAACTAATACATCAACTAATCATTAACTAATACATCGACTAATAATTAACTACATCAACTAAATAACTACATTATCTATTTTTATAATCACATTATCTAATTTTAGTAATATTTAATGATGTCATATAATTTTAGTAATATGTAACTATATTATCTAAGTCTTAAAAGTCTTTCTACCTTCCTTAAGTACACTAACTTTGACAGTGTAATTAATGACATGCCATAGTGATCTTAACACTATCTGTAAGAGGGTTATGCACTAAATCTTAAAACCCAAAGGTTGAATTTATGATATCATCAAATTATTGGATGCTCACATGATAAATCTAACCTCATCATTGAGTTTAGAAGGGTGAAAATGTTGGAAATGATTATTCATATGTTGAAAATGGACATCATATGCTTGAGTGATGTCAAAATTAAGCTTTTGAGGATCTTGAGGCATTATATTAGGCAAGGAGTAAAAACTAATTTTTGGGGTTCCCTAGGATGGATCTAACTCTACCATTGGGCCTAGAAGGTTGAAATCTATAGGAAACGACTCTTCATTCATCAAAAAAGACTTCCAAAATCAAAAGTTATGGCTTCTGAGTTTAAGACCTTTAGCGTGAAAGTTAAGACTTCTTAAGAGGTCACCCATCCTAGTTCTACTTCAAAACAAGAGCAGTTAATGACAAAGTTTTTATCCCCATTGTTAACAAGGCATCAATTTTGAATTTTTGAAAATATCTTTGCATGTTTTTAATTTAAATTGACGATTGATGATGAAAATTTTAAAATTTTTTTGTCAACTAATCAGCATTTCAAAATTCTCGTTAATTATCAGGAAATTTCAAATTTTTCATTTGCTAACAGAGAATCTTCCTATTGCATAAGATGGCAGTTGTAATGACCATGGTGACATGTTGGTGGTGGAGTTTGAGGAGGCTACTGGCAACATCGATAGAGTCCACAAAGGTTGGGTTGTGTCATCATGTTTCCAGTGTCCACGGTGGCATTTCTCACCGGCTACAATGGGAATGGGCCATTTATTTGTTTGGCCTCTTTAGGGCTTGCATGGCTTAATTTAGGGTCTACATGGCATTCCTTTGGGCCTACATGGACTTTCTCAGGGCTAGCATGGCCCTTTTTAGGACCAACGCAACCCATCACTAGGCTCATGTGGCCCAGACAAGGCTTATGTAGCTTCTACACATAGTGAAATAGGGCCAACATGGTGCATCCAAAGGAGGTGATGGTTGATAACGTCTAGAGAGGCAATGAATGGCAATGTAAGAGGCAATGTTTGGTGACATGGGAGGTAGTGTTCAGTGGCTCTAAAGGTGGTGTTTGGTGGCTCTAAAGGTAGTGTTCAATAGTGTAGGAGGTAGTGATCCACAACATTGGTAGACAATAGGTGGTGTGAAAGGCAGCGAAGGATGCACAGAATGTGGTGACTAAAAATGTCAGTGGCTGGAACACCAAGGTTGATGGGTGTACAACCTAACCTCGAATTCATGTAAGGGCCTACTAGAGGTAAAGATGGGGTGCCTTGAATGGTCTTGTCGATCGAACATGAACTTATTGAATGTAACTAGGATGCAACATGGTTAGCCATGATGTTGGTGCAAAATGGTGCTAAGTGTTCAAGTGGTGTTTGCAGTGTTAATGGTGTTAATGGTGTCAATGGTATCGACGGTGTCAACGGTGTTGAGCACAGTCATGGGTGCCTGAGGGGGTGGAGCATAGTCAAGGGTTTCAGCAAAAATGAGGGTGTCAATGTGCAGAGACTACCACTCGAGCATAGTTTAGACATGGATATGCGATGAAATAGTGAAAAATGCAAATGAAATGCTAAAAATGTAGGAAGAGAGAGAGACAGAGAGAGAAACAAAACACCACCCTAAATGGGGTTGAGCATAGTTAACACTAAGAGGGGTTAGAAGGTATGCAGTGTATAATAGGCATAGTGGATAATGTAGTCACAGTCTTGGAGGTGTTTGATCATGGAGATTGACGTTCTACCATGGTGTCTATGTTTACCAGGTTGGCCATCATAGTGTATTGTGGGCTATGGTGTTCTGTTGGGCTACGGTGGGGCTACGATCATCTACAACTTTGCCAAATGCTACCCAAAAATTTACCAATCCTTGATTTGCCAAAATGTCCCCAACCCTGAAAACTTTGAGGGCGCAGGCATTTATAGGCCTCGGATTAGCACAAAATGCGAGTTGACTGCCATGTGGTAAAGGGAATGGTTGGAACTACACTCTTCACTAGAATAATGATGTTGTACTTTGTAGGACTTTTTGAGGTTGTGAGATTGTAACTACATTGCCAACTACATGTTTATGTGCCAAGAGGATCATGAGGTACCTAAAAAATGAAATTTTGAAGACTACGCTCTAGGACTATGCTCTCCATTGTCTTGCATGGGGTCAAGCATAGTTACAATTTTGGGGACAAAAGAAGATACAAAAGAGATGCATTTTGCTAACTATGCTTGCTGGAGATGAGTTGAAGCTAAGCTGAGTGGTGTTGCTATGTTGTGGAGGCCATTGGAGGCTATTCTGGCTGACTACGCTTGACTATGCTTTGGACTGGGGGAGAGCGTAGTCTCACACTTCAAAAACGTTTGCAAAAGATCAACCATGTGTTAACTATGCTCTCTACTAGAGGCTAACAACACTTCCAACTAGGGGTGAGCATAGTCCCAACACTTATCAAAACTTGTGGAATTGGCTTCCGGATGACTACGCTTGACTACGCTCTAGGCTAGGGAAGAGTGTAGTCTCAACACTTGGAAAAACCTATGGAAACTAGGCCTTCATGCTGACTATGCTCTCGACGAGAGGCTAACTATACTTTGGGGTAGTGAAGAGCATAGTCTCATGCTTAGAAAAAATTTGCAGCTTCTACCTTCATGATGACACTCAGAAAAAATTGCAAAACTAGCCTTTGTGTTGACTACACTCTTTACTGGAGGTTGATTATGCTCTCAATTGGGGTCGAGTGTAGTCTCAACACTTAGCCAAATTTTTAGTTGAGATGCTATAGGCCAAATTTGGTGGTGTTTCATTAGCACCTCTTTGTTGACGTCTAGAGTAGTGGCCTGAGAGATGTCGATAAAGAATAGTAAAACACAATAGTAGGCTTAGCATCAACATTGCTCTTCAATGTAAGATCGAATGTCACTACACTGTGCTTAAGATTGTTGTGGATAGTGGTATGCTAGATGGTAGGTGAAAAGTGAGAGAAGGCATAGGCGATATGTTGGAGATAAAAAGGGAAAGGTAGGGTGCAAGCAGGGATATTGTGACATAAAGACCTCATGGTTGATGGTGATCATGGCACTAGAGTGGTTTTCCCTTGAAGCGTTGACCTCTCATCGAGGTGCTTGTGAGAGAGTCAATGTGAATTCAAGGTTGGACCAATTATGAAATTGCAGTGCTTCTAGATTACTTGGGGACATGCTCTATCTCTTTTGTCTTTTTTTGAATGCCTATTATGGAGTGAGATGCTTCCCATCAAGTGACTTGCATATCATTAGATGGGCTTCACTTTGCTATTAACAAAATGGCATGATATCTATACGATAGGTGTTTTTCCCTTGGGATAACTTATGTTACATCCGCCTAGGCTTTGACTAGCTAATAGAGGCTTCCCATAGGATGACTTATGTTATGTTTTCCTTGGGAAGTTTGGTGTTTGATGAGACATGCGAAAAGGATTTCATGCAGTCACGACACATGAGTGTCTATGAGGGTTTGTAATCTTGGCTATGTAGGGAATGAGAGGATGTTGGAATGTGAGAGTGGATGTGGATAGGCTACAATGGGATAGGAGGGGTGTGCACTTTTGAGAGGCTTTGCTAGTCCAATCACGCACATCTAAGCATTGTGGTGACTCGCTGTTGCGATGAGATGTCCCTTTGCAGAATGACTCAGGGCTTTGTTCTACAAACTTAACTCCAAGAAAATAGGAAAACCACACAACACAAAATGCAAATAAAATGTAGGAGGTGAAGATGCTGCAAGTGCTCCAAAGGATGTAGTAATGGCAAGAGCTTAAAATGCCAATAAAATGGCAAGGGACCAAGATGCTATGAGTGCTCCAAAGGTTGCATCGGTGACAAGTGCTCAAAAGTTAGCAAAATGGTACAAGGCCAAGGTGCTACAAGTGCTCCAAAGGCTACACCAGTGACAAGTGCTCCATTTTGAAGCTACAACATGCTAACCCACATGGTGTAGAAGGGGGATAAGGTTTATGCTCACTCACTCGCTTGTAGGAGGATGAAAGGAATTATTAGTGGCTAACTATGAACCTAGTTTAAGGTCTTGTTAGATCGTGGCCTTACTAGTTTAAGGTCCTAGTAGACTATTGACCTAGTTTAAGGTCTTGGAAAATCATGCTATGCTAGTTTATAGTCTTAGCAGACTGATGTGTGCTAGTTTAACATCGTAGTAGATGGATGCTATGGTAGTTTAACTTCATAGTAGATGAGCTGTGCCAGTTTATAATCATAGCAGAATATTGTGCTAATTTAGCGTCGTAGTGAACGAATGCTATGTTAGTTTAACATCATAGTAGATGAGCTACGCTAGTTTAATGTCATAACAGATGGATGCTTTGCCAATTTAATGTTGTAGAAGATGAGTGTTATGTATATGTAGACCTCTGTGCTAGTTTAATGTCATAGCAGATGAGCTGTGCCAGTTTAGTATCATAGCAGATGAATGTTGTGCTAGTTTAACATCATAGTAGATGTATTATGCCAATTTAATGTCATAGCAGATGAATGCTATGCTAGTTTAGCATCGTAATGGATGAGTTTTTTACCTTGCTTCATTGATGTGCGATGCTACATGTTAGATGTAAGATGGCTTTAGGTATGAATGGTTCATTGGATTGGCAAACTCGTTTTCATCCTAGTCAATGAGCTTGAATGCTTCATTATCGTAGGCCTTGGTAACTAGGAAAGGCCCTTCCTAGTTAGTTGAGAATTTATCTATGAGCTAGGTCCCGTTTCTTGATTAGGCATTGATGCTAGTTATGATGTTGCTTTTGCTGTTGCTCTTCTTGGTACCATTCAATGCAATTAACCATGTGCATGCACTCCTCCTCTATTAAGTCAAGATCTATAGTTCTCAACTCATTGTTCTAACCTTCATCAATGAAGTATGAGAGGATTACTCAAAGTGATGGAACTTGTAATTCAAAAAATAATATTGCTTTAGACCTGTAAATGAGGCTATAAGGCATCATACCTATTGCTGTTCGGTGCATTATCTAGTAGGACCAAAGTTCATAAACTAATTGGGCATGCCATCATCATTCATTATTGCTTAGCATTTTCTTCAGAATGTTGATGATGACCTTGTTAGTGGCCTTTGCTTGGCCATTTGCCTAAGGGTAGTATGGTGATGAGAAGGAATGTCTAATGATAAAGTGCACAAAAGGCTTTAGTTTCAACACTACTAAACTGTGGCCCATTATCCATTACTATGACCATGGGTAAGCTAAAATGGATCACTATGTTATCTAACATGAATTCGCAAACCTACTGCGATGTTGTCTTCCTAAGGGGAATAGCCTCAACCCATTTGGTGAAATACGTAGTTAAGATTATTATGAAGCTATGTCTTGCAGAGGACTTAGGTGTTATGGGTCTGATGATGTCCAAGCCCCAACATTGAAACGACCACATGATTTGCATTGTATGTAATTTAGTTGGTGGCATCTGCATTCAATTGCCATGCCATTGATAAATGTCACATGTTTTAACTTTTGAGATATAATTACTCTTTATGCAAGGCCAATAACAACCTAGCCATCTAATTTTTGTTATCATTGCTCTAGGTGCTATGTGACCTCTGCATAGTCCCTCATGGACTTTCTCAATAATGGTTTGTGCTTCACTATCGATTACACAAGTTAGTAGTATGCCGTCTTAGGATCTGTGACATAACTTGTTATCACCTACGATGATGTACTATCGCAAACATTTACATTCTGTGTCTTTTTGGGTAGTAGTTAAATATTGTGGAGGCTCACCCTGTAAAAGGTACACCTTGATGTCATCGTACCACTCTCCTATGTGGGTTGGTAATAGGCATAGTGCAATCCACCATCAAGGTTGGTAATGCATGGAACATGTTAAGTGCAATGCTCAAGGCTAACATTGCTAGTGCATTAACAATGGCATTTTTGTTTCAGGGGATATGTTGGACATTAGCAGTGACAAAGTGTTGAAGCGGATGCTTTGCCAAGTCATAGTAAGGCTATAGATGTTGTTCCTTACAGGCATAAACCTCTATCACATGGTTGACCATTAGTTATGAGTCACCTTGGATCACTATGTGTTGGATCCCTAGGTTGTGTGCGACAAGGATACCTTGGAGGAGACCTTCATACTCCACCACATTGTTAGTGCAAGGAAATGCAAAACAATATGTAAAGGGCTGGATCTCCCTAGAGGGAAACATGATGATGGTAGTGATGCTACCCCCTTGAGAGGTTGAAGCTTCGTCAAAATGTAAGAGTGCCTCATAGTTGTCGGGCACTTGACTAATGCTACTAATGTGCTTGTTTGGGAATTTAGGGTCTAGAGTGGCTTGATCATCAATTGTCAAAATCATAAGTTATGTGGCTATAGCTTGACCTTTTGTTGATTCTTACGTAATGTGATGTGATGTGGCTAAATCATAAGTTATGTGCTGTTATTGCTTTCCATTGTGCAATTTGTAGATATTTGTCATTATGGCTCAAAGTATGTTATTTTTGCAAATGATATTAACTTGACTACAGAAGAGGTAATGCCTTCACTTCTTGAGTGAGAAGACTAGGACGAGGTAGTACTTTTTCACATTTTTGTATTTTGCCTCATGGGCTACTAATGCATGGTTTAGGTAGCAAACCGAGACCTTTATGCCATCATCTCTCTTTTCACAAGGCAAAGAGGTGATGGATGTGTTAAAAGTGGTGAGGTAGATGTAAAAACATTTATCTTCTTACAGAGGGTGAACCATAGGCATTTGTGCAAGCTTTTGCTTAAGGTTGTCAAATTCTTGTTGGCATTAAGTTGTCCACTCAAAGTGGGCCCCTTTCTTGAGCAGATGCTACATTGGTTGTAACTTATTGATCAACCAAGTAATAAACCTGCGTATGAACTATAGTCTACCTTGCAACCCTCATAGCTCCTTAAGGTTTGCCAATGGTGCTAAATTGGTTATGGCCTTAACCTTGTCAGGGTCTATGCCTATACCTACTTTGGATACTACAAAACCGAGAATCCAGCTTGTTCTAATGTCAAAAACACACTTCTTGGGGTTGTCTTAGGCAATGTTTAAGCACTAAGTCTAGATCATTTGCATGGTCATGGACCACTTCAGATTGAACTGTAATGTCATTAACGTAGTTGTTCAGAAAACTTAGCATGAAATCGCTAAAAATATATGTCATCACGTGTTGATATGTTGCCCCTACGTTCTTTAGTCCAAAAGGCATCATGGTATAGCAAAACATCCTCCAAGGAGTCATAAAGGTTGTACTAAGTTGATGCTCAGGGTTGATCCTACTCTAGTTGTAGCCTGAGAACTCATCCATGAAGGAAAATAATGTGTGTCTAGCTATGGTATCAATCAACTGATCGATACTAGGAAATAGAAAGTTATCTTTGATAGTTTCCTTGTTTAGATCTTGAAATTCTATGCAAATGTGCATACTTTCATTTTTCTTAGGCATAACTATGATGTTGGAGACCTAGTCTACATAGTCAACAACCTAGATGAAGCCAGCTTTGTAAAGCTTGGTGATCTCATCATGGACTCCCAATGCCACCTCAAGCTTAACCGTGCACACTTTCTGCTTAACTTTTTTAATTCCAGGGTCAAGGATGATATTGTGCTGGACTAGCTAAGGATTTAGGCTTGGCATTCTTCATATGACCATGCAAAGGCTTTGATGTTATCATTGAGCACTCTAGCAATGTCCTAGGCATGCTAGGGCTCTAGTGAGGAACTTAACTTTAGTGTTCTTATCTCATTGTTATGTGTTGTCATAGGGATCTTGACAAAGGGATCCACTGTGACATCCCCTACCTCTAGTGGTGCGTATACAGAGGCTATGTATTCGACATAGGTTGTAGGCTCAAGGTTAAGACAATGAAGGTTAATGCATTGCTTAATGTTGCCTTGAGACCCCATGAGGACTAGAGGTGATAGGAGCTGCTTGGGCATAGCCATGTCGTGTTCCTAAAAAATGAACTAGAAAAATGTCAAGTGACACCTGTTTCAAAAATTCAATGTGCACAAATGAAAAAAACAATGCAGTGAAGTTTGCCTAGTATGCATGCAAGTTGGCATGAGAGGTAAGCATTTTTGTGCTAGTTTTAAAACTTGGTTGGCCATATGCATGTCAGTTTTAGGTCTTAGCAAACTATAGATGTGTCAAATTACTATTCTAGGGGGGATTAGTCATGCCCAAGGAGTGCAATTAAGTTGTAGGTTCGTAAGGCAATGAAAAATCATGATTCTATGCTAAGTATGGATGACTATGCTCTCACCTAACTATGCACTCACCCAACTATGCTCTCCACTAGGCCTTCAATATGGAGCATATTCTTAGGTTCGTGGATCATTAAATGACCCAAAGAGGGCATATAGGTGCATTTTCACCATGGGTAAGTTATCATTTTCTTGTTTACAATTGTGATGTTTAGAGCATAGTTTTGCCATTGCTGTTAAGCTGTTGCCAGTGAAGAGCATGCTTGGGGAGAATGATGCGCAAGAGTGGACACCCGTAGCTAGGGTTGGTAAACATCACTAAGGGGAAGAGAGCATTGGGCCGCCTACCATAGGTGCACATAGAGGAGAGGAGGCTATCGACATCAGCCAAGTACACTGACTACACTCTTCCCTCTTTGCTTATTTTCATTTTTTTACCTTTTTTATCCTTAGTGAGGGTTTGGGAGTGTAGTCCATTATATGCCCTACCATGGCATCTTGCCATGGTGGTGGTCACCACCACCATGCATTCTTTCAGTGTTGCATGATGGTAGGGAGGGTGTGATGGTGAGGAGGGTTTGGTTTGTCTTTTATTGCATGTGGGAGGGGGTTTTTGCTACATGGGAAATTTTTCTGGGTCATGGGGTTTTGACATGTGTAGGGGGTTTTGTTGGGAGGAAGCTATAGGTTTTGGAAGTTAATGGGTTTAGGACCTTATGGTGGCCCTATAGTGTGATCATGGTGGTTTCCATTACACCCTGTGGCACGATTTTGGGGGGTTGTAGCCATCATTGCATGTTGCGACATTGTTGCTAGAGCCACAATCATGACCAGCACTAGGGTTTGTTTAGGATGGACATGCAGTGATGGGGGTGACTTTTTTTTATGGATTGTGGGGGGTTGTAGCCATCATTGCATGCTGCGACATTGTTGTTAGAGCCATAATCATGATCAGCACTAGGGTTTGTTTAGGGTGGGCATGCATTGATGGGGGTGACTTTTTTTTGTGGATTGTGGGGGTTAGGACTATCCACTGTCCACACCTTGTGGCATAGCCATAGGGGTCGTGGCTATGATTATGGTTGGCAATAGAGTAGGTGCGTTTGTTTCATTTTTTTTATGTTGGCAAAGGGGTGCAGCTAGCCATAGTAATGGGGCACTAGTGGGGCATAATGGGCACCATGGGGAGACTACGTCTTCCACAATCATGGGACAGAACTATGCTCTCCATGCTTCAAGGGTTAAGAGGGTAGTTTGCTAAGTGTTTGCCAAAATGTCTACTTTGTTAAGTGTTTATCAAAATGTGTCTGTCAAAATGTGCATTTTTTGGGAACTACACTCTCCACATTTTAGTGCATAGTCAAGGTGGTCCCAGAGTTAGAAAAATTTTGCTCTTTTTTGTTTGGACTATGCTCTCCATTGAGGCAGTTCAAAGTTAGAAAAATTTTGCAGTTTTTTGGACTATGCTCTCCACTAAGGTAGTCCGGAGTTAGAAAAATTTTGCAACAATCTTGTGTTAATTATTCTTGATGTTAAACCTGTAGAATATAGTGCTATGCTTATGAAATCATGTTTCTCCCTAGTGAGTACCAAGTGCATCAAATGAGTTGGTTGACGTCCTATACTTGCAGCGCCCTAGACTGCATTGCCAAGACTAGGATTTTTTCTTTATTAGTTCATGTTGTATCATGCTAATTTTACTAACTTATCATAATAATTTAATGCTAAAATTTGCATCTATATATGTATACTAACATTTTGCTTATTATTTCGAGGTTGTAGGATGATGTTGAAGCCTATTCTGATCGTAGTTAAGCTTGTGGACATCCTATGCTGCATGAGTGAATCTATTCCTAACATGCCTACACAAGATATGTGGGTGAACCATTAGGCGGTGTGGTTTCAGCGAGGGGCTCATGAGTTTATGGAATACCTACTACAATAGTTTAGCATGATCATGTGGTCACACTTGGTGGTGGAGGTTGCTAGTACTATCACCAAGATGTGATGCCTAGGGCTAATTGAGGCATCCTGAAGCTCATCTCAAATAAGCCCACTACTAGCATTGATGGGGTAGGTGGTTTAGGCAAAGGTCCTAGGGGCACTTGATAGCTATCTAGGATATGGAGCATGATGGGATTTACTTGTTACAACAAGAGCACCACACTTTTTATCATGTTACGGGTGCATATCCTATTCCAAAATCCACTTGGAATTATCTACTATGTTAGAGGGTTAGCTCATGTTAAATTGCTAACAACTTATGATTAATGCAGCAGCTGAACAGGCAGCATACGCTCGCAATGGAGACCTTGCGTGCCCAGCTCACAGATGAGCTCCAGGACCGGATTAGGGAGGAGCTGCGCCAGGAGGAGGCGGACCGACAGGCCCAGGAGGCGGCGGCCTGAGAGGAGCAGGGACGTCTGCAGGAGGAAGAGGTGCAACGGCAACAGCAACTCGACCGGGCGCATCAGCATAGCGCCCGTCAGTGGCTCAGGGGGGGCGCTGCCCGTATAGCATCCTTGGAATTAGCTGTGAGAGCTCCTGGGGGGAGCTCAGACGGCACATCCGGCGCACGTCCGCTAGATTCCACCCGGATGCGGGGGACTCTTCGCCGGACCAGCGTTGGGGCGAGGCTCTTCTGCAGGGGTTCCAATAGGCCGTGAACTTCGTGGACACAGAGGACCATCGTGCCACCCTGGACCTGCTCCACGAGTTGGAGTTGCCTTGGTGTGCCTACCACCAGCTGCCGACCCACCCCTAGCCCCTCCCCCCCGTTCTCTGTTGGTTTCGTCGTTGTTCTAGGGTTGTGCCCCCCCCCCTTTTTTTGTCCTCCCCCCCTTACTTCTGCTTTGTGGGTGCGCCCCCCCCCCCAAGTTGGGGGTGCCCCCCCCATGTTGGGGGGGTTTTTGAACGTCTGTACGGCTCCGTGGTTCGGCCGCCATGTTGGGGCTCGGCCGGGTTTTTCACGTGATCTTTTGTGGGATTCCGGGGCCCCCCCCTCTTGTACTTGTATAGTCATGTACCATTCTTTCAGTAATACATTCCTGAACATTCTCTCAAAAAAATGCTAGGTTGAGAGTTGACAAGGAGGGCCTGCATGCTGAGATGGATGCTCTAGCCTTGACAAGCACTACCTTGGAGGTATTCTCATCTAGCACAAATGTTTGGGTAGCTATGATTGAGCAGGTAGAACCCAATCTGGAGGCCTACCCTACCTGATACCCAAAGCCATATGAGCAATGTAGGACCCATGCCTAGTTGGATGAGGAATGGGCTACTGATGAGATTAACACCAAGGAGATGCTTGTAGCACCACCCTCATCTCACACCTCATTTGTATCATGTATGTATCTATGTTTTGGCTCATTTGGTTGTTCATGCATGCCTTTTAGTTTGCCTCATTTGCATGATGCTAATGTTGATGTTGTTTTTCCTTTGTTGTAGCTGCAATTGCCTCAATTGAGGTGACAGTGATCACAATGGGCTGCACCAAGGCCACCCTCATCATGAAGTATGATGATGTGGAGGGTGCACAACATTGGTTGTGCCACAAAGCATCAGATGCATTGATGGCTTAGCTCACATGCGCTAGGTTGATGGACCTATTTTTAGCCCTTAGACTAAGTATTTTGATGATTAAAATGGTCAGCATCATCAACTCTTTCAGCAACAACATCAGGTAATTTTTCACCCAAGTGCACAATGTGATAGTGGTGTTGGACCTCAGCAAGGCCTCCTTCACTAACCTCTTTGGCATTTCCATTGATGGATTGATGATTGTCAATAACGCTAGTAGGTAATATCAAGAACTGGTTGAGGGCCACTCAATCTCATAACAGCATCCCTATCAAAGATGTGCTAGTGCCTGAGGTGCGAGAGCTCTACCCTCTGTTCCACACTCATGCCTTTCCAAGGCTACTCTCCCAAGGAAAGATCCTTAAGGCGGAATAGGCATGGGTGATGAAGGAGGTGTTGTTGGAGGGTGTGAGGTTTAACTAGGCTATATATATAGCCATCGGCCTACATGCAAAGATCTCTACGCTACGATTCAACCTCTAAGTGAGATCCCATGTCCACTTCATGTTCTTCGTAGGATACCTACGAAGGTTCATGGAGCTCTTGATTGTATGAGATGATGGGTCATGGATGGTGTAGGATCATGAGTAGCTATCCAAGCACATGTTCTAGACTACAGGTGCACATGGCCCCCTCAAGGAGATCGATGAGTCATTATCAGTAACGACCAAGGGTCTGATAAGGTAGTCACATTACTTGTGCAATAGCACATGCAAGGGTCCTCTAGTTGGCACTAATAACATAAGCAAGACAAAACACTGTATAGCAGTGACAGTGGGGCCATCTAAGGCTAAGATCAAAAGGCCATGTCCGAAGGAGGAGGCTATCCTTGAGATGGGAAAGCCAAGTAATAAGAGGATCTACATCAAGCTTCAAAGCTTGCATGCATATGTTGTAGGTATGTGTAGTTTCTAAGATGCCTTAATTACATTTATGTATGCATTTTTATTTTTTTATGTTTTTTTTGTTATGCTACATTGTTAATTTCTTAGTAATTTGTTATGTGTTCTAATGTGCTATATGTGTTAATTGTAGAAATAGAAAAGAGAGCTACAAGAGTAGCAGTCAGAGTAGTAGCAAAGGAAGCACCCCCTCAAGCTGAGGAGGAGGATGCCCAGAGAGATGATCCTCATGAGGCGATGGAGGCCCTTAGGCACTTGGGGGAGGAGGGGTTGCTCCACCTTGATGTGGGTGATTTTGATTGCTTGTTCAATGGTGTGTAGCTAGGTGATTATTATCATAGGTCCTTGATTTCATTATGCTAAGAACAACCAAGTTGTTTTCTCTAACCAACTGATGAGCCTTGTGACCTCATTGAGATCACTTAAGGTTGGAGGATAAACTAATGGTTGCCCATCACCTGTTAAACCTCGTTGTTGTTGTTGTTGTTGCCTTATCCTTCATCATCTATTGCCAAGATGCAGTGAAAGCACAACAAACCGTATCATTAACATAGTGCGCTATGCCTCCCCTTTTGCAAAGTTTTCTAATGAGGTATGAAAAGGAAAGTGTCTTCCTTCCTCTTTTGTTTTCTTTAAATCACTTCTCTATCTTCAAGTAAATGAGTTGTGGAAGGTTAACAAGGAACTTATCACTTAAAGTAGTACACGCATGGGTGAAAAAGGTTATGACCTTGCTTGGAATCACCATGAGGTTTAAGTGATAGGCTACAATTCTAGAGTAAGCACATTCAACCTTTGTAAGTGCACCATAATCCTTACAATCCACCCCATAGTAGCACTAGACCCATTCTTATTTGGCCTTTAAATCTACTTGGATCGATATCTCTACCAATGTTGCCCTAGTGTTAGGCAAACTAAGGGCATCTGCAATGGCCTTAACTAAGTAGGAGACTTTGATATCTTTGATTTTGATGGATGTGTCTCCTTGTCGATTGTTCCAAAATAGGTAGGTCTTTCCCATATACCATACTCAACTACTGGAGAGAATAGGCCACATGGAAGACCCTTGTAATTGCATGTAAACTTTCTAAAGTGCCAACTCTAAGAAGGATCCAAAGTTCAATTCTTGGAGAACTGAACTCTAAACCTCCTTGGTTTTGATTCTTTCCAAGTAGGCCTCCATTAGTGTGACTTTAAGGGTACGCCTTGGCCTTAGAGCTTCATCTTACGTAGATTGGCTAGTCTCTATGGTAGGAATTTGTGGAATAGATTCCACTTTAGGCTCCTCTCGAAGAGGTCTTGTTGCATGTGTTGCTTCAGTTGCTTGTTCTTGGGGCTACTATGGTTGTTGTTGCTAGCCCCTTCCTCCTTGTTGTTGCTTCTCTCTCAATAGGAAAGGTCCTCCTATTGGTGCTCCCCTCTTTGGTACCATCTACAATCACAAACATAACCTTGGAATAGCATTTTAGCTATAATCCTTAGTTCCTTTGATACATTTCTTATTAGATCATGTTATACTTAGGTTTCTTTGTGACCTTGGTAGGTTTATTATTTTAATAATTTGCTACCAAATTTTTTTTGTGAGGTTTGACCCTATTTAGGATGATTATTTTAATATTATTTTTAAGGGTAATTCTTAAGGCTTTAGAAAAATTCCAAAAAAAAATTTGTCATAAACTAAAGGTTTGTGGCCCCCATGATGTAAAGGTTACCTATGGTAGCTAGAAATCAAAGAACAAGGTGAATCAAGTGAATGACTTGGAAGTTAGAGCATGTGGAAGGTTTTTGGACTCTAAAAATTACAAAAACTCCTCTCTCATTTGGAAGCTAATGAGCAGCGAAGTACCCCTATGTCCAACCATACGAATCATAAGCATTCATGCAAGATCTTGTTGAATTCTGTGGATGGGACTAGTTGTGGCATCTAGATCCTTATGTCTTAATCATAGTTTGTTGTCTTCCCACTTGGACTAGTGGTAGCTTTGTCACGTATGATTTAGTCCAAAGTGAGGCATATGATAATTGATGTTATTTGGCCATATGCTACTCCTAATGGTAATAAAGAAATCAATTAATTAAACTAATTAACAACGGAAAGTAAATTCTAAACTAGCCTACATGTGATGAGTATCTGTCCCAAACCATCTGTACACGCCTTCAACTTCATGTAACTATTGCTAGGATTACCAAGCATACATCACTGGGCATACCCAATGATGCACTACTGGGTTATCAAGTAATTACACTTAAGTGCTTGCGATTAGTCTTACTCATTCTGCTTAATGACAGGAATAATAAGATCAATAAATGATAACATTAACTAAGGAAAATAGTAAACATTTAAGTAATTAAAAGTAATAATAAATCTAAGTAAATGCTACAATGATGAAAGTAATCTTGATCTTTATTGTTGGTCATGTAATGCATCTAAGTACATCACACTCGAATAAGGATGTACAATCACTTAACATCACACTATGAGCATGCACTAGGAACTAACAGAACTTTGAAATAAAAAATCTATGAATCTATTCTATCTCTCTATGCTATCTGTTATATCTCAACCATGAATCCAAGTGTGGTATTTATAGGCTCACATGGAAGGGGTGATATCAAATATCTGACATTGGAGGTTATGCCCTGATATCGGATACTTAACATGATATCAAAGCCCTATAAAACATGACTCATCATACCCCCACAACTAAATGAAAACTCATCCTTGAGTTAACAAGATTAGACCCAAATTTTTTTACAAAAAATGGGGAATGAAGATATTATTAACTAATACTAACTACTGACTGACTCTGAGTGTTGCATTACAAAATTTAATTCGAGTGCATGACAGAGTGACAAAACTACTGGAAAGACTTTGAAGATTACAAAATTTGTAGAGGTCTTCAAGAATCCACTAAAGATGATTCTTCTTATTACCACTAGTAGTGGTGAACTTTTAACATTGATTGTTATGTCGATGCTTCTCTGGTTATGCAGAACATTCTTAAAGGATGGACTAAAATTTCTTCTCATCATCCCATGGATCTAGCAAACATGCAAAGTTTGAGCTACTATCTTGTATGTGCTACAATTTTTCCATGGGCATACTCTCCATTATCCTCTTCTTGGCTATGTTTTCGTGCCTAGAAAAAGACCTTCTTCCTTAGGCATTTCTTTTAGCATCACCTATAGCCACCAAAGGATCAACATTAGTATTGGTACATTTTCCTTAATAATTAACTCTTTTCGGGTCCCTTAGTTTTCATTTAAGCATAAGGTGATTACAGCACGCTATGCCTAAGACTATGAGATAACTAAAATCATTAAGCTATTCACATTATTTTGATCAATTACTATTAGTTACCATGATGTTCAAAAATAGGATGTTAGAAAAATTTCAAAGCGGACATCCCTAGCCCCCATGACTAATAAGTGTAACTCTGAAAGCACATAAGTTTTCAAATAATTGAAACCAAAGGTCTAATTTAGAAGATGACCAAGAAATATTAATGCATATGGAAATAGAAAAGTAGAAAAAATTAATGAAACAGATGATAAGTAGTCCCAAAATCATGCATAAATTTAGAGAAACCGTCACTGATNTAATTAGTCCCAAAATCATGCATAAATTTAGAGAAACCGTCACTGATGTTTTGGAAGATATGAAAGTTAGTTCAAAGCCATGATCAACAAAAGCTATACAAGTGGGTCATTTCCAAAGTAGGCTCCTACCATAATGCTCTTACATAACCACTTCTATAGATGTCCATGGGCATCGAAGAAGTTAAATGTAGACCATGCCTTTGTTCCAAACAACACACAACTACCATGGTTAGGATGTTGCACTATACTACACAAAACCAAAAAGCTCATAATCACATGCACTAGTGAGGTGAATAATGGGATGAGAAAGGATTGCAAAGATCAAGATGGAAGGTACTTAACCATGTTCATAATAGGGTCTTGTGAAAAATGTAATTAAAATGATTAGCATACCTATCTGTCCAAGTTTAGACCAAGTCCATACCACGAACAATGACCTCACATTGATGTGTTCCTTCTTGGTGATCATCATAAGTACATAACCACCCCAAAGAACAATCATCACTCTAAAAAGAGAAGAAAATAGAAGAAGGAAGGAAGGACCTCAGTTAAAGGGGAGATTTTAGGCATGGGTAGCATGTCTTTCCAATCCCATAACTAGTGATTGTAGCCCATTATTGTGTCTAAGGGGTGTGCTTTGAATTTTCATTATTATTATTATTATTTTTCTTTGTGTGTGTGTG
>MNCI01026133.1:180235-220505 GCA_015680685.1 Gnetum montanum
CCTTCAACCTAGTTACCTCCTACTCCATCCATGTAGGCTGAGATTCCTCCACAATTGCAACAACAAAATGCTACGAGTGCTATGCACTCACAACCAGTTTTTCAACCAAGTGGTCTAGATAATTGATCAAGAAAAATACCTTTCTTCTAACCTAGTAGTCATCTCCAACCCTCACAACCTAGTCCAGCTAATCACCCTGCATCTCCAACACCCTCCTCCTCTACATCAAACACCTTTAAGTGTCCTTCAAACCAAGTGCCACCTTGGATCCACACTGTAATGCTAACACATGTTGTTTCCAATTGGATTTAAGGCTAGCAATCTTCCTACAAAAATATCTGGCCTAAGAAGTCCACTCATTTATCTACAAATTGCTAGACAAGAGCCATGTAAGGTTCTTCTTAACTCTGGTTCTAAAGTTAATCTCATCTCCCATGACATGTATAAGGCCTGGAACCTACCACCTCTTAAGAAGAGCAACATTCATCTAGAATTAGTAGATCAGTAAATTACTGTCCCTCTAGGATTAGTAGAGGACATTGTGACCACAATTTATGGGTGGTCCTATCTTGTTGATTTTCTGGTGATCAAGGTGGACAACTATAAAAGTGACTTCCTCATCATTATGGGAAGGGCTTGGTTACACATGGTCAACACATATATGGGTATAAGGGACCTATCTTTAGAAATATCCAAGCAAAATGAACCAGGCAAGATTAAGAAGAATTGTATTCCATGCATCACATATAGTGATAATGGATACCATTGCGTGCAAAATATTTGGTCAATCAGGAGTACACACATTAAGGTACTCAATTAGTGTGTGCAAGAGATCAATATACAAAGATGTCTATATGTAACAACCACAAAATAGGAGGGTAGCGAGTGGCTGATAGCTAATTTAGATAACAACACAATATGCATGGAGCCAACTAAGGGCCTAACATGTGCATATGTTGAAGGCATGGAAAAAATTAAACAAGTTCATTTCTAACTCTTTGATGAAGATGATGATAGCTATTGGGAAGAGCTGGAAATTCCTAATCACTTCAGCCAAAAGCCCTTAGAACTAAAAACTTTACCAGATGATATGGAGTATGCATTTTTAAAGAATGGTAAACTAGTCATCATTAATGCCAAACTTGCTCCTAAACAAAAAGAAAAGTTGTTGAAAGTGGTGAATAAATGGTCAACAGCCTTTGCTTGGTCATATCCAGAGCTAACACGAATCAATCCAAGAATATGCTAGCATTGCATTTACACTAACATGGTCATGAAGCCTAGAAGACAACCATAGAGGCAATTGAACCCCAACTTAAAGCAAATCTTAAAAGAGGAAATTAAGTAACTCATAAAGGTAGGGTTCATATATCGAATTGCGAATAGTGAGTGGGTTAGCCCACTTGTAATTGTACCAAAGAAGGATGGCAAATGGCAAGTCTGCATCAACTTTAGGTTGTTGAATTTGGCAACATTTAAAGATCACTTTCCTTTGCCATTTTTGGATCAAGTATTAGACACCATATCTAAGAATTGTTATTATAGTTTCTTGGATGGTTATAGTGGCTATAACCAAATCCAAATTGCACCCAAAGATCAAGCCAATACAACATTCACAAGTCCCTGGGGGGGCTTTTGCATACTATAAGATGTCATTTGATCTTTGTAATGCCCCTACAACATTTTAACACTTGGTCCTTAGCATCTTTCAACAAAAAATTGGTAGTGGTGTTGAAATCTTCATGGATGACCTCTCCACCTATGAAGCTACAATCGAGCAAGCCTTGGACTAACTTGAGCAAGTACTGAAGAGATGTGTAGAAATAAATCTATGGCTCAACTAGGAAAAGAGCCATCTCATGGTCCAAGAAGGCATTATGATAGAGCACCAAATTTCACAAAAAGGGATTGAGGTAAACCCAGAAAAGATAAGGATCATGCAAGGAATAACACGCCAACCAGAGACTCTTAAGGATGTTTGGTCATTCCTTGGACACACTGACTACTACTAATGATTCATAGAGAATTTCTCTAAGATCACAAAGCCATTAGTAGAGCTTACAAAAAAGATGCACCTTTCATCTAGACCAAGGAATGTGAACATGCATTACAATAATTAAAGGAAAAACTTGTAGAAACACCAATCCTACGAGCACCAAACTGGTCCATACCATTTCAAATCATGACAAACACATCTAACTATGCTTTGGAAGCAGCACGCACATAGATGGATGATAAGAAACATCCATACTACATCCATTGTTCAAGTCGAAGCATTATGGGAGCACAGTTAAACTATACCATCATAGAGAAAGAATTAATGGCAATAATGGCACTATGTGCTTGATTACAAGTATTTATGCATGTGAACCACAGTGCAATTCACTTCCTCATGAATAAGCCAGCAGTAAGCCCTTGTGTCATATGGTGGCTGGTGATGTTGCAAGAATTCGATCTTACTATAGTAGATCGAAAAGGGATTGAGAATGTGGTTGTTGACCACCTCTCTTACTTAAGATGGGACAATAAAGAGGAGAGCCTCCTCTCTGATCAGTTTCGAGATGAACTCCTCTTTATAGGAGTAATAAGTAAACAAACGCCTACAAACGCAACATGGTTTAATGGCATCCTCATTTACCTTCTTAATTAGGAGATGCCACAAGACTTGGATTTTTGAAAGAAGTAACAATTTCTTCATCAGGTCAAATACTTCATAGAAATTAATGGACACCTCTATAATGTGTGTACTGATGGCCTAATTCATTGGTGTGTCCTTGATGAAGATCAACTACAGGTTCTCTAGGATGCTCATGAAGGACCTTGCAAAGGTCACTATGCAAGGAGACACACAGCCATAAAAATCCTAATGGTAGGATACTATTGGCCTACAATCTTTAGGGATGCTCACTAGTTTGTCAAGTCTTGTGAATGTTTTCAACGAGACAAAGGAATGACTATTCACATGGAAGGTCCTCAACAATGGATTCAACCATTAGAACCTTTTGACATATGGGGCGTTGACTTCATGGGTCCCATCACACCCATGTCCAATGGAAATGCGTATATTATAGTACCAGTTAACTACTACACAAAATGGGTAGAAGTAACAACTATTACTGATTGTACATCATCCACTACTACTAAATTTATACAACAAAATATCATGAATAGGTTTGGGATGCCATATTCACTAATTTTTGACAATGTTAACTCAATTCACAGTTGCCACCTTTAGAAAGTTAATGCAACGCTTAGGGGTAGAACATAAATTAACAACACCTTACCATCCCCAAGCCAATGGTCAAGCAGAAGTAACCAATTGAGAGATTACAAAAATACTAACGTGGACCATTAGCAAATATAAGAAGGATTGGATTACAAAACTTAACGATGCTCTCTAGGCTTATTGTTCAACTTGGAAACTTCCTATTGGCTATTCTCCCTATGAGTTAGTGTATAGAAAACTTTCAATGTTTTCGATTCAATCTGAGCTATGTACACTCTCAACAACCTATGATCTAAACCTTGACCTAAGTCTAACACAAAAAGAAAGATTAATCACCCTAAACGTGCTAGATGAAAATCAATTAGTGGCCCTATCCTTGAATGAGGTGAACAAGGCATTTAGCAAGCAGTGCCATGACCTACAAAACAAGAAAGTAAAACTTCAATTAGGAGATAAGGTTCTCTACTGGAGCCTCACACATGTACCCCAAAAGATAAAATTCCAAACATTGTGGAAGGAACCTTATATAATTGATCAAACCTTCCCCTCTAGGGCCATGTTGATCTACAAGCCTGAATGTCTGAATAAAGAGTAGATGGTCAACATTCAATAAGTAAAGCCTTTCCTAGAACCAATACAAGCTAGTGTAACTACTGCCTTAATAGATGGACAACCACATTCTATTTTTCGGATCTCCTCCTTCCAACTCTGTCGTGGGGAAGATGGCCATCTATGCTGATAATCCATTTAGCTTCTCGATTTTTCTATCTTTTTTTTTCACATTTTTGACTTTAACAAATTCTTGATTTTTCAAATTTTTCTAATTTTATACCATCTGTAGTACCTTTGAACCTTCTTGACTATTTTACACTTTCTTATATATTTTACTTTGTTTTGTTTTATTCAAGTGTGATATTTTCCAATTTTTACTAATAAAGAGTGCTTTATTGTCACAGGACATAGTTTCGTTGTTGTTGTTTACTAATGATGGTTTGTGCTTAATGTTGTGATTTTTGATGCCTAGTTTCTATTTTTGAATTCGGATGTCTAATGACTTTGACATGGTTTATTTTTCATGGAATACGTAGTGAGTCCACAACATCCGCCCATCCAATGAACTCTATGGTTTTCCTTATTCTGGGAATTTGAGGTCCCTTTCCATTAAAGAAACTTTTAATTAATTGGTGACCTTGGTAGTTTCAAAATTAGGAAGGATCCAAAGGTTTTTAAGGGTGTGACTTCTAGGGGACTCAATACTCTTTTTACTCTTCTACTTGCTTGAGTGCTTGAGCATTTTTCATGGACTTCTTACTATTTCATACAAACCACTAATAGGAAATCAAATAACATCATTGCATGGTGTGGTTCCCATTCAAAAGAAACATAAAAAAACAATGGGAATCCAAAGCACACCCCTTCAACATGAATAAGTCCTTACATGGTGTGGTTCCCATTTCAAAAAAAAAAGGGAATTCAAAGCCCATCCCTTGGACAAATAAACAGGCTATAAGCACTGGTTATCGGACCCAAACAACATACACTTATGCCTAAAGGTCCCCTCTAACTAAGGTCTTCTCTCTCTCACTTCCTACTTCTCCTTTCCTCTCTCTATGAAATGGTGGTTGTCTTGTGGAAGGACTCTTATGTCTCAAGTGAATGGATCGATCTTAGAGTGGCAATGCGAAATCACTAAAAGTAGCTGGTTTTGGTCTAGACTAAGGATGGATCTTCTTGAGTCATTTTAAACATAAATTATACAAGGAACATCTTATGACCTCATTCAAAACCCTATTCCACCTTCTCTATCATCCATCTATGCTACCATAACTCACCTCACTACCGAGTTCTATGTTATGCTCTATGTCTTGGTCTGATGTGTTTGGATTCTTTCGAGTTGGTCCTTAACTTGTCATGATCATTAAATCGACTATGGGATCCACGAACTCCTTAGTTGATGTTATGTAAGGGCAAAAAGGGCATGAACCTGCTATGGGGAGGACCCACTTGCATAGCTTTTGGCTTGATTAGTTAAGGTTCCTTACCTTTGACATCGCTACAATCCTACCTTTCACATATTTCATAGAGTATATCACCTAGTGCTCCTTAATCTCTCATTTCATTCATTCACTAAATCAATTTTTCTCTATTTTTCCAAATTTATGAGCTTCAACACCCTCTTCTCATGTTTTCATACTATTCTTAGTCTTTTAAACTTTCATTTGACACTAATTTCACTCAAAAGCTCTTCATATTTTGCAAGTTTGACTACGGTGGTTAACAGTTGCATCATTGAGGTCCCATCAATGCACCCACCCTAGTTGACAAGGCCCAATCAACTAGGCCTTGTCAATGCTGCACAAAAACCCTATATATACTGCCAAACACTTTGCAATTTTTGACATTTACCTCATAACACACGAGGAGTTTTTGAAATTTTTTAGAGCACAAAACTTTCGAGAGCTCATAACTTCCTAATTGTTTGTCAAAATTACTCCCTTTTTAAATCCTATGCTTACTAGAGGTAAGATCTTTATCATGGGGGGGCCATAAACCTTAGGGTTTCTGATGAGAAATTGATGAAAGTTTTTGGAAATTTTCCTAACTCCCCCAAGGGTTAATAACCTTAACCATATATAAACATCAACTTTTTCACAAGTTAACCCTTACAACAACCCCTAGGATGTTTTATCAATGATAATGCATAAATAAAATGAAAATTAGATTAATTAAATCAACCATAATCACAACTTAGCCAAGTATAACAATCCTTAAGAGATAAGGTATCCCAATTGTTTTAAGGTTACAAAAATGATTACTAATCCATGGTCTTATTGTGATTACAAATGGCACCAAAACAAAAATGTCCACAAGAAGGAGAACCCTTGCAACCATGGGAGAAGTAGCCTAGAGCTGGAAGAGGCCAGCAAGAACAAGGCCAAGAACTACCTAAGGCAACCCATGCAATGGGACCTCTTTGTGAGGAGCTTGAAGTCGAATCTATCCGACAGATTCCAGAGGAAGAAGTGCTAATTGAACAATCACAATGAGGAGAAGTTCCTGGACCTACGCCAAGACTTGAGATCACTTTGAATCAAGCCTGTCTTAATATCATCAAGTCCTAAGAGATTCAACGATCCATTCATCAAGAGATCAACTTCAGGCCATTTTTGAAGAAAGCTCCAAAGGATGTCAGGATGCTACTATGAATCTCTCCCATGTGGCCAATCATCACATCTAGTGGGGAGTGGTACATGAGAGAAACATACCTCTTCTGGAATAATCAAAGGCTAAGATACACAATCAAGATCAAGAACATTCAAGTGTCCTACCCGGCAAAAGCCATTGCACATGCACTTGGGTTGCCTAAAACTAGAACACAACTGGTGGAATTGTCCATGCAAGGTGACCCTGAGGCTAAATAGAAGTGGACATAATGATGCTACAAGGTGGACCATAAGGAGTATGATGCACTCACACTAATGGAGCAAATTTACTTCAAGGTCGTGACCTATCACCTCAATCCAAGGATGAGGCCAAGCAAGGTGACTACTTTCTCCACTTGAGCTAGCACCACTCTAAGCGGGAAGTTCCCTATTAACCTTACAAAACTACTATACTTGGAGATTGAGAAGCATTTCAAAGAAAAAAAATGTGGAAGAGAGACCCTGCCCTTTCCATGCCTCATCTAAAAACTTTGCAAAAGGGTATGCATAGTTCACTACTCTAATGATACACTCAGAAATACTCCTTTAGCTTCATGGTCTAAGATCATGGAAGAGAAGATGCCAGCGACAACTCAATTAGAGGAGCTGCTGCCACCACCAACCACTTAGGAAACAACACTGAAGGCCTGCGCAACCATTGAGCGTTTGCAAAAAATCTAAGAATAGCTCTTGAGTGAACAAGAGCAACAAGCAGGAACAAGTGGGGCAAATCCATTTGTGTACCAACCAACAATGAGTCACCTTAATGAGGTGGCTCGAAAAATTAGCTAGATGGAGAGAGGTGGTCCCATTTTCTTTGCACAAAGAACATAATTTCCCACGAGGTCAGATCCCAATGCTCGGGAAGTGATGATGTCATTATTGCAACACCATCTATTCCCAGAAATCTCTAGGAATGCCACCATTTTCTTGGTGAGGTTGGAGAAAGGCAAAGGGGCAATTGTCTTGGTAATGTAACACCAAGGGTAGAAGATAGCAGCAGAAGTGGTTGCTAACCGTGTAGCAAAAGCCTTGAATGCACCCATGCCATCTATACCAAACATATCTGCACTTCGAAATGTGCAGACGTCTACAAGCATGGTTAGCAAGAAATTAAATGTAGCTCAACATGAAAAATCACTAGAACAACTGGTAGGATCCACGCAACCGACTTTAGACATCTTTGATCTTCTGAAAACATCACCACAACCCAATCAAAGCTGCTGAATGTAAAGGGCAGATGTATTATTTTTGAGGGACAACTAAAAACAGCCCAAAGAGAAAAATCAACACTTGGCTGTGGAGGTTGCCAAGCTTTGTGCCAGACTTGCAGATCAAGTAATCCTCAACCTAGCAGTGACAAGAGATGAAACTATCAAACAACTTCAAGAATGATTTCAAAAGACTGAGGAGAAGGCAGTGATGGCCATCTTTAAATAGTCCATAGTAGAAGCTGAAACGTACTTGATACAAAAGGACTTGAATCAAATATGCCAGGAGAATGAAACATTAACTACATAAAATTATTGCCTACGAAATGTTGAAGCTCAAAAGGACCAGATGCAAGAATTTCTTCATCAACAACAAGAGTAGATTGCTAGGGTAAACACTAAACTGAGGAAATTAGCTATGGAAAACCGTAATCTATCAATGCAGGAGGTATGCACCTTACGTCAAAAGTCTGCCATCAAGATCACTGCCTAGAAGAACCAAGTCCTCAAATTTGAGAAAGTGAAAAATCATTACAGGGACCAGGTTGGCTTGTAGAAAGAAGTTAATGAGAAACACATCTTGATGACAATGGCATAAATGAATGAAGGCCTTTAGCAACTCCAACAAGCAAGAGAAGTGTGGCAACCCATCGTTGATGGGATCAATGCTTACAACAAAGCAAAGATCTGCTTAAATGAGTTGTAGATCAAGAAAATGACAGAGCGTATGGAGTTGGCCAATCTCTGTTATGTAAACTTGGTAATGTTGACTGTCAAAAAATTGTGGTCAAAGTTAGAAAAATAAGTGGCTAGCTCATATTTGCTATACGAGGTTGAGTTCAAACACCACAAGGACGCTAAGCAAAACCTTGAGATTGCTAATGCTAAACTCGAAGTTCTTAGAGGGTGATTTAGAGATCAACGATCTATTGCTAAGAACCTAGCCAAATGGATAAATAACTAGTAGGAGCTGAAAGACATAGTTAGAGTGTTTAACATTGAATGCAAACAGTTCATTACCTTATTCATCAATGCAAAGGAGTTGTTTCTTGCATTCTTGTGTCCTTGGGATGTGCTCGCTCTAACCCATATTGGGAAAGCTGCGTGGACGATGCATGATCCCAGGAGTAAGGAGGAGAAAATGAAAGAACTTTTGGATGCTTTCCACCTCCTTCCTGAAGTTGCAGTAGTAGGATAGCCACAGCCACCTCAACCACCACCTGTGCATGAAGCCGATGAAGGTCCCTCCAAGCCTCAAGAACCACCACTTCCTGGGACCATTTGATCTTCTCCAACAACTCCACAACATCAAGGAACATGCTATCCGATTTTTGAAAGGGTGAGTCATGGTGTTCAATTTTGTGTCCTGAACACCTTCATTTTTTGTAATGTGTTAATCCGTACACCTGGGCACTCCATTTTTTTCAATTTAGTCAATTTTTTTTGGTTGAAGAAAAGTCAGTCAATAATCCCATACCTTCCCAATTTTGTAAAAGAACTCAATGATGAGTTTTCATTCAGTCATGGGGGTATGATGAGTTGCGTTCTGTCGACTGCGTCAATGTGACCTTGTCGACATGGCCTCATCATCTGGGCCTCATCGATGAGGCCTAATTGATGCATCATTTTATGCATCTATGTGGCCCCATCGACATAGTGTTTATAGTCGGCTATAAATGTGCATGTGTAGTTGCACTTATGGTAAGTAGATATTGTAGTTAAAGTGAAGCTCTTACAGTTTTTCCATTTGAAAGTTAGAATTTTTCTCCCAAGTGACCACAACAAAAGTCATTAAGTGCACGAATCTTTATTCAAGCATTGTTGTACTTGAGCATAACAGTGTGTGTGGCAATAAAGATAAGCTTTTTGATAAACCTTGTAGCACTTTGGATAAATTAACTATTTCAATTATGCATTCAATGTTTTTAATTATTTATTAAATATTTTTCATTAGTTATTAAATATTTTCCACTTATTACATTAATGAAACAATTAAGCTAAATAAATTACACACATAAGTATGACCACTTCGAGCATAACATGTATTCGCTTGGTAATCCTAACAGCGTTATTGCTTGGTACGCCTAGTAGCATAGCACTTGGTCACCTAGCAGTGGATACATGGGTTCAAGACATGTACAAAAAGTGGGATCAAATGCTTATGTTAGGAATAGTTAAATGCTAGTTGATTTGTTAATTTAGTTTAGTTAAGTTTTATCCACATTTTGAGCACCAAACTATAAAACACAAAATGATAAAAATTGGATGCCTCAGTTACACTTAACCATACTAACAAACATCACAAGTATAATTGGGAAGAAAAAAATTGACCTTAGGGCTAAATTCACTTCCAAAAGGACTAGTGCTTCGGAAATGATAAAGTCTATGGAATTCGGTCAGATCGTGCATGAACGCTTTGTGATTCGTATGGTTGGGCGTAGGGGTACCTTGCCATTCATCACTTGGAGAATCATCATGGCTCCTATAGTTCTCCCCGTGATCTCTTGATTTATCTCTTCTAGGTTTAAAGGAGGTCCTAGGCCTTGAGGTCCTCCTTAATCTAGGACTTACTCCATCTCCTCTAGGATTATCTGCCTTAGGTAAACATAGTTCTTGAGTGTAGTAAGGGTCTAAATGAGCATAGGTAACCCTTACTTGAGGTTGTTCACTCCAATTTTCTTCAGTATAGATCCTATCATTTCTCCTATGAGTGCTTTCATCATGTGATGCAATCTTGATCCTATGTGAAGAAGACATAGATTTGCGTGATAATGTGTGTGACTTAAAATATTAATTTTTTCTATAAGATAGATCGTTAATACCTTTACAACAATCATTTATCATATAACTAATCTAGATAACTAGCACCATCCCTGGCAAAGACACTAAGGATGAGCAACGAGGTACCCCTGTGCCCAACCATATGAATCACAAGTGTTCAGGCACAATCAGGTCAAATTTTGTGGATGGGACTAGTTGTGGCATCTAGATCGTTATGTCTTGATCGCAATTCGTTGTCTTCCCACTTGGACTAGTGGTAGCTCTATCATGTATGGTTTAGTCCAAGTGAAGCATATGATAATTGATGTTGTTTGGTCGTATGCTACTCCTAATGGTAATAAAGAAATCAATTAATTAAGCTAATTAACAATGGAAAGTAAAGTCTAAACTAGACTACATGTGATGAGGATCCATCCCTAACCATCTGTACATGTCTTGGACTTCACATAACTATTGTTGAGATTACCATGTGTACGTCATTGGGTGTACCAAACAATACACTACTAGGTTACCAAGTAATTATACTTAAGTGCTTGCGATTAGTCGTACTCATTCCGCTTAATGACAAGAATAATAAACACTAATAAATGATAACATTAACTAAGGAAAATAGTAAACATTTAAGCAATTAAAAGCAATAATAAATCTAAGTGGATGCTGCAATGATGAAACTAATCTCGATCTTTATTGTCGATCATGTAACACATCCAAGTACGTCACACTCGAATAAGGATGCCATATAATCACTTAACATCACACTATGGCCATGCACTAGAAACTAACAGAACTTTGAAATCAAAACTCTATGAATCTATTCTATCTCTCTATGTTATCTTCTATATCCCAACCATGCACCCAAGTGTGGTATTTATAGGCTCACACAGAAGGGACGATATCGGATGTCCAACATCAAAGGTTGTGTCCCGATATCGGATACTCGACATTGCAACTCCAATATCGAAGCCCTACAAAAGATGACTCATCAAAAGCAAATGGTGGAAAAATAGCTAAGTGTCATGCACGTTTATACTATTTTTCTTTTATGTCAATGGGGATACATCAGTGCATCAAGCTACGTCGATGTAGCTATTTGAGCTATGTTTCCACAATAAAAACTAAGAGTTTTTGGAAGAGTTTGAAGGTGAAAAAATCCAAAGGAAGCTAGAAAATCATAGAAGGATGACAAAACATGAAAGAAGGTTGTAGATTCATTGGGAAAGGAGATTGAATTGGATTTGAATGAAATGTGGATGTTGAAATAATGCAAAACTAGATGTTCAAAAGGTGAAATGACAAGATCAAGTGCAAAAATGACTAACGGATAGGAAGTTGAACTTGAACGAGATTATGGGGTATGCAAGTGGGTCCTCCTCAACAATAGTGCCAATTATGAGCAATGAGTTTACCCTATGCTCAACTATATGAATCACAAGTGTGTACCAACAATTTAGTCAAATTCCGTAGACTTAGTTCCTAAGTTTACCCATAGTCCTAGATTGTGAATCAAGGAAGTGTATGATCATTATATTCCTAACTCACACTTGTGCTATCTACGTGCATAATTAAATGTAAGTTAAGGCTTATGATATTTATTTTTGTTGGCATTTTTATATATTTTTATCTTAAGTGGGAAGGAAATAAATGAAGACTTAATGATTAACTATTTAACTACTCATCTATTCTAGTAACTAACTATCCTAACATAAGTAGTCATTAGCACTTACTGTACACATCCTAAATTAGTATTAATGCTATTGGGTTACCAAGTGGTGATTACTAGGCATACCAAATGGCAGCTACTAAGATTACAAGGCATTATACATTATGCTCGAAGTGGTCGTACTTATGTGTTCATGATTAGATGCATTAATACTTAAGACAAGGAATGTAAAGTACATTAAAAGTAAAGTGCAAATAAAAAAAATTAAATTATCCAAGTGTTGCAATGAATGTCAAAAATCTTGTCTTTATTATTGTTCACACCAAAGTGTTTAGGTACATGACACTTGAATAAAGATCCATACAATTTCTTGAATTCACACTACAGGCACTCAGAGGAAAATATTCTAACTCTAGAGAAATCAAGTTGTAAGAGCTTCGGTACACTATGGACTTTACATGCCATAAATGCAGTTGATGCATGCATTTATATAGGCTTTGCTTACATCAACGTCGATGCACCATGCATCGACGAGGCTACATTGATGCATGCCCATCAACGTAGCCTATTTGATGACACTTCATCAGAAAGAAATAATTATACTCGGATCACATTTGAGGTAATCCTTTATATTCAACTCTCTAGTATCTTGTGATTGATATCTCAATTAGAGCTCATAGTTCCAATAGGCTATGTCCAAATTCACACATCTAAGGATAGAAAGTGGAAGATAGATTCAATTGCCAAGAGAAAAATGTATATATCATGTGGGATTGGAACCTTTGAAGATGAGCAAAATGTTTTTTCATAGTTATCATATAATTGAATATTTAAAACAAAAATATAATATTTCTAACAAAAATTTGAATGATTTCTTTTTCTTACTTTTGAAAGTAGCTAGCATCTTTGTTGACTAGCTTTCTTTCTAAAAGCAACTTTGTTGACTCGCTTTCTATTTAAAATGACATCAATATATTAGCCGTGCAATAAATCCTTTAGGTCTAATCACTTAAAGAACTGAATAAAATTTCCAGCTTCGGTCTCAATAAACCATTATTGTATGGTAGGTGTAGCCATGATCATTATTGGACCTCGAGGTTCCTTTAAAAAATTCTTAAATGCAACATTGATTTCCTTTCATGCATTGTTTTTATGACAACAATATCACATCGACGTTACAAATTTCTAATTAAACTAGCGATGCGGTTAACGGAGTTCGGTATCACACATGATACATGAAACTGTTCCTTTTAAAAAATGAAACCCTCCATATCTGTTCATGGGCGTCGTACATGGGTGTAGCAACTTGCCACATTACTAAAGTCTGCAAAGGAATAATGGCATCACAGAGCAGAAGCAAAGTTGTCGTAATATATTGTAGTTTAGGATTTGATCAGAGTCTCTGTCGTCGATTGGGTGGACCAGCTTGATCGTGCTTGGTTAAGGTATTTGCTTGCACACAGGTTCACTTCCCCTGTCGCCGTAAAAACAGTTGCCATCGAGCACGAGGAGCACCCGCTCGCTCAATCACTCGTGCGAATGACGCCGTCTGAAACACGCCGACCTCGGTATTAACAATATGTAGTTACTAAATCAGAGCAGATTATTGCAACTTGCAGAGTCGACAACACTTTTACATCACTAATATGACACACTTTATTGCAATATCAGGCGGTATCAGATCGCATTTTCTTACATGTCTCCAAAACCAATAAAACTGCTGTAACTAGACGACGGATCGTACTTCTTTGGACGGTTATGCTGGTGTGCGCGCCTGGCAAGAATGACGTCACCCCAAGAATTTACGCATCGCCTAAAGATAGTAGCGAGCGAGTAGCAGCTCAGAAAGATGAATTACGGAAATGGAAGGATGAAAGTATGCAGGGATGGCTTCTGTTTTTAGCGTGTGACAGCATGTTGATCTGAGAGCCATTTTTAAGAATAAGGTAGAACGTATTGACAATTTGCATGCTTAACTCTTACGCTGTTGACGTCAAGTTCTAACAATGGTGAAAGCTGCGATGAGGGCGGGCCGGACTGGTCCCTGGCTCGGCCATGGACGGACGTTGTTTGTCAGCTCCGCTCGCCATGACGCTTATCTTCTCATTCCTCGCGAATTCTCTTGCGACAGAAGGGACAATCGAGCGATATTTCAGGATCAGAGATAGGCTCTTCATCTGACACGGATTATTTTGGAGGTTGGATGCGATAAAACTCAAAGAGGATAATCTCGAAACACCTTGCCTTGGCTTTCAGTAACTCATTATTATTACTCTACGGGGCTTCGGACACCAGACAGACACCAAGGAGACCGAAACTTTTCAAAATTCTATAGACTAAACACTAAGGACTAACGCAATCCAATCCGCACTGGAATCGCAAATTCCTCTCTCTTGGGCAAAAAAGAAGACGGGCGATGGCAGAAACAGAAGGAAACACAGGAAAGAAAGAAAGAAGAAAATAAAGATGAGAGGAGAGGCGAGGTCAGGCGAGGAAGCCGGTGCTTTTTAAAACGGCGTTGCGGACACGGCTCATGTCGCGGCCCTTGAGCGTGCGGCCGGCGCCCTGCAGCATAGACATGCTCATCATCATGTGCGAGCGCGCGTACTCTGTGGCCAGCACCTCATGCGGAGGCACCACTTCCTCGTCCCAATCCTCGTCACAATCCTCAGCCAGCGCTGCTCCTGCTGCTGCTGCTCCTCCTCGAACCTTGCACCACTCGGGAACCGTGACAGGCGTCGATCGAGCCGTGTGCTCGTGCGTCAGCGCCGCAGACGCACACGCCGACGCCGCTGCAACTCTCATGGCCGCAGTCGCCGAGGCGCCCGGGCGCCGGAGTCCGGTGCGGTGGAGAACGCGAGCAGCGGACGACGACGACGGAGGAGGAGGCGGTTGCGCAGCAGCAACTGACGACGGCTCATCTTCCGGATCATGGTGGCTTGCCCAACCCCACACATCCTCCTCGCAAAGATCCTCTTCTTCTTCTTCTTCTTCCTGCTGCTGCTGCTGCTCCACCTCGTTCTTCTTCTCCGAAAACCGCTGCTGCTCCGTGCGCAGCAGAAACCCGGCCGTCGCAGCAGCCCGATGCGCACGGCTCAGTCCTCCTCTCCATTCGGCACTCGAGGGCGAGGGCGAGGCCAGCATGGCGAAGCCGGCGTGGATTATGATTTAATTTGTTAAGCTTTAACGTTGCTGCTGCTGCTGCTGCTGGCGGTGGCTGTTATTATTATTAGCTATGAAGGGTAGGGCGAGAGCGCTCGAGCGTTCGTTTCCAGAGCCAGGCAACGAAGGCTTTGGGCCTTGTGCGAATGCCGTGCAGGCCAGCGCCCTGGCTCATATCTCCCTCTCCCTGCCCTGCCCTGCCCTGCCCTCCTCTTCCTCCTCCTCTGCTGCTCTCCCATGGCATGGCCTCTCCTCCTTTTATGAAAGAGAGAGGGCCAGCGCGACAGCAACCTTGCTTCTTCTCCTCCTCCCCCTCCTCCTCCGCACGCGCGTATTTGCCAATGCCACGACGGTGCCAGCTGTTGAGCAGTGTTTCGCCGCGGCGTCGCCACGAGGGCTGGCCAAAGGCTTGGCGATTCCGCTGCCTTGCTGCACATCCACAAGTGGTTCTCAGAATATCGGGCCGTGTCAGGGCAATCAATCGCGTCTGCAAATGTTTGTTAATTAAATAAACTAAAGCCGGATACCGGGCAACTACCCTAAGCGGTCCAACCATGGTGGGGGGAAGGTTCTGCTCCCGCATCACTGGGATTATATTATATTATAATATAATTTAATCAAATTTAATGTACAGTCATACCCAAAGGAACGGCTTGGAGCCGAGATTCCTCTGTAAGCAAAACCCCCACCTCCGCAAAGCAGGCGAGATATTTGGGAGCCATATATGCCACGGAAATGTGACAAGCGCGGCCGACGTTTCTGCAGTTAAGCGCTGTACACAACAATGGCCCGGTTTCGGGCTTTGGAAGGAAGGATCCCCAGTTTTTGCGGCCTGCTAGTGATAATGATGGATTCGAGCGGAGTATACATGACATTATCCGATTTTGTATAATACGTACGTAGTAGTTATGTATGTATATGTTGGCTCTCAATAATTAAGATGGTGTTGCTCCGGAATAAGAAAAGTATGCAGAAAGCTGCAAGCGAATCCAGAGAGCGATAGCGCGGTAGTAAGGCTGAGAAACCATGCAAACTGCCATCACGTGGCATGGCTGGGCCTGCGCATCGGCCCCATGCCGTGGTTATGGACTCTACGGCTGCTTGCAAACGACAAAGAAACGTTGCGTCACAATTGATACAGATGCTCAGACGCCTCTGCAGGTAAATAATATGATTCTGCTGTTACTGGTTTGGTCGATTGAATTTATTATTATTATTTTGTGAGAGCAATTTTGCCGAGCGTGAAGCGATTTAGGTTGAATAGAAATCAATTTCGGTCAAGCATAAATCTAGTTACCTCTTGATCAATATCAATTTGGCATAGATCAAATTACTATTTAATCACTATTGATTTTTCTTAACATATAATGTAAATTTGTTACTAGAAGACATAAGCAACATGATAATGTAAATTTGTTACTAGAAGACATAAGCAACATGATATTGGGATGATTTTTATTTTAAATAGGTTTAAATGGTTTGAACATATGCAAAGAAGATCAAACAATGAACTTATAAACAAAGGTTGCTACATCATTATTTAGACAATGAGTATATAAACAAAATCTAGTTTTTCATAGAGGCCAATGACAAAAAAGAACTTAGGTGGCAAATCCTAATTTGTTGGGACAAGGCTAAGATGATGATGATGATATAATTTAAATTTGCTTTTTGACTGCTTATACACTTATAAATACAAATTTCTTCAAAGTTACAAAGCAAAGAAAAGATGGCTAGTTTAATAAAAATTTAATGAGTAAAACTGATTGTATTAAAAAACAGATTTAAGTTGTATCTTAAACAAAATTGATATATACTAAGAGCCAAATTAATTTAAATTTCAGCTAAATTGGTTTACAGTTCAGTGAAATTGTTTACAGTTCAGGAAAACTGGAATGCCAATAGCCAACTTAATTAACCAAAGAAGCACTACGGTTTAACCGTGACGGTAAAACTGGGGTTACCGTGGGACTCGTGACTTCTGTTTTTTTTATGTATTTGTTTTGGCTCGGTGGACGGCAGACGTGACAGCTCTTTTTGCAATATCCAATTTCGATGTGTCTTCTGCTTTTCGAGGACCTCTAGTTTCTTGCATTTTGTCAATTGCAATTATGTTTCATAATTTTATGTGGCAGAGAGCCATCGACCCAACAAGAGGAACCCACCATGATTTTGAACCGTGTTTGGTGGTTTTTGTTTGTTCCGGCTTTCGGTTTCTTGTGTCCTCTCGTCGTTTGCAACTGGATCGCATCTTTGGATCAAGGGGAAGGATCGCTATCTGAAATTTGGCTCATCCATGAAATTCATTTTATGGACCGTTATCCATCTAGCATCAGTTACCAGGAAGGGAGACAGAATACAAAACATGGGAAGATTTTACTGCGGGCGGAAAGCGTGTTATGGTTTGAAATGAAAAGGAAAACGAAGAAACAATAACGACGAATGTTGTGTGTGGTTTTGCTCGTGTAAAGTCATTGGATCCTTCTTGTACTCATCATCAAATACGTCTAATTCTATCGCTTTTTTATTCAACCATCCAAGATGTACTTTATTCGGATTCATGAATCTGTCAACTCAACATTTATGAGAATACAAGAGTTATACGGATTACACTCTCAAATATAAATTTTTCAAATCTATGTCCCGCTTACATTAATTTAGAGTTACCTTTGTTTGTCTATTTCTTTGTGATATGTTTTTAAACCAATGAACGAAGGGTTTGGTACCACAACTCCACTTTAATGAGGTAGATATGATCCATTGAATAAAAGTATCTTATTGATGATGAGGTACCCCTATGCTCAACCATATAAATATGAGCTTGTATGCGTGATCCGGTTGAACTCCGCGAATGAACTAGTTGTGGCACCTAGACGATTATACGTTAATCAGAGTTGGTTGTCTTCCCACTTGGACTTGTATTTGCTTTGTCACGTATGGTTTAGTCCACAATGAGGTGTATGATGTGATCTCTACTACTATGCTACTCTAAGGACAATAAGAGATAACTTAATTAAGCTAATGGGCAATAGAAAATAAGATCTAAGCTAGCCTAAGTGCGATAAGCATCCATCTCTAATCATCCGTATGCATCTTGGACTTCGTGTACTAGTTTTAGGATTACCAAGCAATAAATAATCAACAATTAAAACAATTAAAAGCTAAGTGAATGTTGCAATGATGGAGTAATCTCAATCTTTATTGCTAATCGTGTGCGTGTCCAAGTACGTCACACTTGAACAAAGGTTCCGTACAATTATAAGCATCACACTACAAGCATGCACTTGGAAAAAACACTAAAACTGACTATAAGAACTGAAAACTAAAAAATGACTAAAGACTCTCCCCCTCCCCCACAAAAAAAAAATACTTCCTCTATCATGGGCCTCAATGCTGTATTTATAGGATAACACGGGAACGGGAACAACAATATTGTATATCTGACATCGTTTCGAAGCTTGTGATATTGCGTACCCAATATTGCATACCTGATATTGCATACCTAATATTGGGGCCTAGTAGACCGTGACTCATCACTTACCTAAGGTTCAAATTTAAAGCAATCAATAGCTATCAAAGAGCATTTTACCTATAAAATAAATTTAAAATTTTAAATATCTTTTAAATAAATTGTAGTTTTTTTTAAAAAACAATCCCTTGCAAACTTGTCATTCTAATAAGGTTTAAAATGTATAGTTAAATTCAAGTAGTCATACAAATTTGTTAATATGCTTGTCAATTTTAATCCCTGGTTCTACCACAAAGCTACTCCACTGCTACCACTTCTAAAGGCAAAGGTAGGAATTGAACCCACAACCTCCCCACAAAGAGCTACACTAGTTTGATACAAACAAGTATTTTAAAGCATGAAGAAAAGTGAGGTTCCTAAAATTTTGATTCCATGTGAGTACTTATAGTTCCTTATATTTAACATTAAATAATGATATATATGCAAAAAATATGATTACCTAGAAATTACACCAATTGTGCAAGCATCATTAGAATTGTGCAAGCATCATTAGAAAAGGAAACATGCATCAATAAAGCAATTGTGCTCTTTAAAAAAGAAGATAGAAAATACTTAAATAATTATAGATAGTAGGTAACAAGTAATACTTTTGCCAAGCTTTTGGGTACTATTCTAAAATCTATGCATGGAAGATGGTTTGAAGAAAAATAAGATACATGCAATTTTCTAAGTAGAATCTAGGTAGCAGTATTCTCCTATAAATCAAATCATCACTTTAAAATATCTTACTAATAGAGTAAAAGATCCTTAAAAGAAAATATTTACCTACTTTGTATATTTTTCAAAGGCCTATGATTTAATTATTTAAAGTAAGTTATAGAGGTGCTTGGAAAAGTTTAAAACTCATAAGATATTGTTATTTGCCATCCAAAAACTTGACCAAAAAAAAAAATATGTATTCAATTTACAAATGGACAAGAAAGAATTTTATTTTATATTTTTATTGGCAATATGTTTGTTTCTCAAGTTATAAGACCTAGGTTCAAGCCTAAGCATAGCCACTCCTAAGAAGTTAGACTTTCACTCATTCACTAACCCTTCTAAGACCCTACCTTGGCAGGATGAGCATTGAATCTCTAGGTGATGGTCCTTTTTTATTGGTATTGAGCAAAGATGTCTACTTTTTCTTACTTTTTTTGAGCTTTTATTAATGAACTTGAAGAGTGAATGCATAAAATGGCAACTACATTTGCAAGTACAATTGAAAGTAGTTTTGTCATACTCTTACTTTACACTAATGATCTTGTCTTAATTTTAAATGCAATGGAAGGATTACAACAAATGCTAAAGAGTGGTAGAGCAATCCCAACACTACCATACAAGTCACAAGCGTTCGCAAGCGACCAAATCATAATCGGCAGATGAACAGCTATTGTTGGCACATTTCTACCATACCATAGAGCAGCAATTGTTTAGAAGAAATACTATGGACAAAAGAGTGCGATCAAGATTGCTACGGTACTTTGGAATGGAAGAGAATGAAATTGCATATTATTCACATGCCTCTAGCTTGTGCATCATTGAGCCCACGAAATCTATGTTGGATTGGATTTGTCCACTAATCTATGGACTTGGAAACCTTACCATTGAAGTTGCCTACAAAAACAATAACGAGATGGAAATTTACTAGAGCTCAATTGATGGAATTTCTTTTGAAGAAGAGGATAGTTGGATGCAAAATGTTGTACATAGCCCTGAAATAAGGCCTTCTTGTGATAATGCAGTTCATTCAACTTTCTCCAAGGGATTTAAGTTACATGATAAAAGACTACTAAATTTGGAATGGCAGATAGCTGAAAATCAAGATACAGTGAAAACAAAAAGGTTTTTGGAAATTATTGCACTCTGCAGAGGATTCAAGTGATAGTGATCCCAAATATATTGGGGAGTTAATTGATGAAATTGCTTTAATTGTTGCTGCCAAAGTATTGGGATTTGTTCCCTGCAAACGTTCAGGAGAATTTTTAATCATTCACATTCAACAAACTAATGGGGAATCCTTGTAACTATAGGTTACAGTAGTGCAAGAAAATGCATATCAGTGATTGTTCGTGAGCATTTTGTTTGCCAGATTATTTTTTTATGTAAAGGTGCAAACAATGTAATGTTTGAGAAGCTTTCTGATACTTGAAGATAGGAAAAGATAGGAAATCTAATACTTCCAGACATATTAAAGAGTATTAAAAAAAAAAAAAAGTGCCTAAGAACCCTGGCATTGGCTCGCCCCTTTATTAACAATGAAGATTTTGAGTGCTGGCAGAAAAATGGAAAGATGTCAAGCATCAGTCTTGGAACATTTGGCTGCTGATATTGAAAATAACTTGATTTTAGTTGGGCCCCTGCGATTGAGGACAGTAATCGATATCTGGGTTTTAAGTGGTGATAAGATGGAAACCGTAATAATCATACGTCAGGCTATTTTTGCAGTCCAGAGGAGGTTTTGGACAAGAATTCTGAAAACATAGAATGCAGGACAAATACATATATCTAATAATGAGCATGAAGCTATGAAGCTGAAGCATTGCCGTTAGGGCAAATTTATCCGGCGGTATTTCTTCTGTTGCATTTCCACAAACAATTTCACAGCCATCTCAAAATTCCTGCACTCAACGTGCCTCTGGATCATCATTAGTCCACGATCCCACCATCGCGATAAAGTCCTTTGAAAACCTGCGGAGCATCGACGATTTCGCCGTGAATGACATAGGTTCTCTGCACCATTTGGACTTCAAAGCCTGGGCGTGCAGCTGCCAGCCCTCGTGCAAACCTGCGAGCAAAGCAATGCTCTTATCAGTATGTTCATCTGGCACTATGCCCTCTTGCAATCCACCGCAGCATCTGCGTGAACAAAACTAGGGCTTCATTGCGGCTGCCATATTCTGCAATCGTGTTAAAAATGCAGTACCTGAAAAAACGGCGATGGAACCTGCTACACCTCAACAGAAAATCTGCCTCCACCTCCAAATGCACCACCTCATTCTCCGTCGCCGAAAGCGCCATTGCTGCCCACATTCAAGCCAAGCCAGAGTTCAAGATTCCAGTGATGCACAGTGGCATCCACGGCATCAAAGATACGGAGGGCGCAACGCGGCAGGCCATAAACTTGTTCCAATACCTGTCCAATATGTGCATGAAAGGAAAAAGAGGGCTCGATCCTCTAAATTATAGCATAAAAGGAAATAATTAATTAATCAACGCGGGTATAATGTTACGTAAGTTTTGATTATAATCTATGTATATAAAAATATATAAAAGAAAAGGGCACTTATGATTAAAAGGAAAAAGAAAAAAAAAATTATTGGGTAGGACACTTGCCAACTATGGCTTGAATTTCTAATAATTTCCTATAGAAGTTATAACTTCTTATAGTGGTTATGAGTAAATTCAAAGTCACTATAAAAAAGCTTAAAGAAGACATATTAACGATTACTTGTAAAGCATGGCTTACTAATTGCATCAATTTAGCTACTTTGTTTTGATCTTGTGAGTTTTTTTCTTCTCATTTTATCTTAGTTACTTAGTTAATGGTTTAGATAGTTCTGTGTTTGGCATTTAATTTTGGGATTTTCTTATTACTCTTATAGCTCTATTTTTGCGCAATTCTAGACTTCTATTTGGTTGCCATATAAGAGCTTATGTTATCTTTTGGAAAGCATCTTGAGCAATTTAATAGTAATGTTTTTATGAAATTGCCTGTTCAAGTCTAGAGGGTCTAAAAAATCTTTAATGTTTTGAAATGACTTGAAATAGCTTAATTTTATTTAAAGTCTTTTCCTTGATGTTTCAATCTTGAAATTGTTAAATCTTTTCTAATAGCTTTATTATTTGCAATTCTTGACAACTACTTAACTAGCCAAATAATGACTTGTACTTTGTTGTTTACAAAGCATTTTGGTAGTTTAATAAGAGTATCTTTTACGAAATTGGTTGTTGAGCTCAAAGGGTTTGGAAAATTTTTGATATGTTAGATTGAATTAGAATAGCTTTATTTTGAAGTGTTTCCTCATGTTCAATTTATCTCGCTTATATGTTTGAGATTTTACACAAATTTGCTTTTCTTTCTTCTTCTATCTTAAATTTCATTGAATCTTGCTCTATTTATAGTTTTCTTGTGGATCTTTCTCTTTAGGGGAAACTCGGAGTAGATTTTTGTAGAATTGTGCTTAAGCATTTTTGTGAAATTTTATTTGTTTCAAGCAATGTACTATAGGGACTATATAGACTAAGTGACTTGACAAAATAGGAATCTTTAATAACTCATAGTATTCAACAAGGTTAGTTGAATTTCTTTTACAATAGCCAGTTGTAATTTCATACACAAATCCATCCATTTCAATAATCATAACAGAAAACACATATGTATGCTTAGTTTGCTCTATTGCCACTGAGTTTATTTGAAGGTATATGGGCCTTGGTATTGTCAGAGACTAGTAAGTACTTAAACTCAAGTTTGAAGGAACACCTTCACTTCTTGTGATCCTAATCACGAGACTAGAGGCCAAACGTTGGTAGTTCCAAATGGTCACCAACAATTATTATGCTAATAATTGAAGTTAAGCTCATGATCATTGTCTTCTCACCTTGAGTTACTGAAGTCTAAGTGTATGGTTTAACTCGCAATGAGGCATATGTTATGTGGTGTTGTAGAGCTCATTTTATGCCTAAGTGTAAACATAATGAAAATGAAGTTAAGTGCTAAATCTAAGTAATGACAAGAATGTAAATATGTTCTATCCTATAGTGATGAGCATCTGTTCTTGGATTACTAGATATGTCTTGGACTCATGTAACTATTACTAGGATTACCAAGTGAATTCACCACTGAGTGAATCAAGTGAAACCACTACTAGGTTACCAAACGATTACACTTTAATGCTTGAAACTAGTTGTACTCATTTCGCTTTACTAATGAGCAAGTAAAATAAAGTGCTTTGGAAATGTAAATGATTAAGCTAGGAAAACATGGAAATTATGCTAAGTAAACAAATAAAACTAAGTGGATGTTGTAATGATAGAAAGCAATCTTGATCTTTATTGTCATCATGAATTACATTCAAGTACAATTCACTCAAATAAAGATTCCGTTCAATTGCTAAACATCACACTATGGGCATTCACTCTATGGCTAACTAAGAAAACAAACTACAAGAGTTTTCCTAAAGCTTGGAATGAAAAGTTATTGATCATATGCCCAAGTGTTAGTATTTATAGGGCTACACACATCCTGAGACATTGTATCAACGATGATGTAACAACATTGTATCTACAACATCATTGATACAATATTGTAGCTACAATATCACATTCTCCAAAAATTTGACTTTATCATACTCCCACGATTGACTAGAAACTCGTTTTCAAGTTAAAACAAAATGAGGATAGAGGCCCATACAAAATTGGTAGGTAGACTAAACTTTACATGACTAACTAACTATTCAGATGACTTAGAATGTCATAGTGGTGTTTTTACATAATGACACAGTGACATGACAAAACAAAAACCAAAATTTGAAGTAGTGCAACGTAGTCCAGGTTCCAGGTAGTGGAGGCTCTTCTATCGGCTTCTTCCCTTATCATCAAGCTTTTGAAATTGATAGCGATTTAGGAATGCCTGAAGCTTATCTTCTTCCATCCTTGGGTCATGTACCATCTACACTTGTTGAGTAATGTTGGATGAAGTAGGTACATTCCATGTTCATGGTAGCTGCGAAAACATTTTGTTCGCTTTTATGTACCAAGCTGCAAACTACTATCTCTCCTCTTTAAATGCTATGGTTATCTCTATGAGTTCTTGGTAGTCTGACATGTGATGCGCTAGGTTTGTTGCTACATCCTTTTGCTTGTGGTAGCTAGTCTTAAAAATTTGTAATTCTGAGTTTGCCACATACAGTTTTTGCAATGTATCTTTTCTATCAACAATCTCCTTTTCATATGTGGGGTATATGACTGCTATTTGTTGCTCTAATCCATTTTAGGACTTGCCTACTATTAACATGGCTAAATTAGCATACCGGAGGTTGTCTAATCCCATGTACTTTATAAGGTCTTTTATCTGTAGGTCCTTGTTCTTCAACCTTGCCTAGTGGATATGGGCAAGACTATCCAAGATGGGTTGCCAATCTGGATTTTATGTAGAGAGGGAACTAATTTTGTACTTCACCATCTAGATTTATTTTTCATTTATTTTTTTATACATGCCCACTTGGTCTCTAAAATGCTCTTTGAGTCACTCATGTTTCTCGATCTCATTTTGCCATGTGTTGAATTCTATTGTAGATTTTTGGCAAAGAGTGCATACTTCTTTTATTGATAAGTTCTTGTTCTCCCTAACCAAACTACTCATGTCTTAGTTGACTCTGACAAGTTATTCTTTGAACTTTTGGATGCTCCCCTTAAGAACATTTTTCTACTTTTCAATATTTTTCAACCTCATATTGTTAGCAGCAAGTTGTTTATTCTCCTCCTATAAGGCTGTGAGTGCTTTGGCATGTGCATATGTTTGGGCTTCAGCCATTGATGCATCCTACATTGCCTTCTCCTTTTCTCTTTTCATTTCATATTGTGGATAATCAATTGCCTGACATGATCAATTCTGAATTGTTCAAGTTTGTTAGATCCTATGAACTATGCAGGGTCTTTCTTTTTAGTGCTCAAATTTGCTAAGTCTACTTGTAACCGCTACACTTCATTCTTTCCATGTTTAGCTCTGGTTTCTATCATGAAAAACTTCTCCTTTGTGGCTATTAAATCAAATTGTACTGCAATGATATTGCTCAAAATATTGAAAATATTTTTCATAACTTGGCCCATCCATAGCAGTTTGTTCAAAATGTCTTCATGTTCTACATGAGTCATTGAGGTTCCAACAAGCATTTGAACATCTCTTGCTCTAGAAATATCATCCAGTGACATAACAAAGATATTGAAAGATTTCTTGATGTGATCAGTAATGGCCTTTGTGGCTTGTGCTGCATCTTGATGTTGCATGATCATGATTATTGCACCTTCACTAGTTTTAAGCATGACTTGGAATGATGTAACATTCCTGGAAATCTGTTTTACTCATTCATCCTCTTCTTTTGTCTGGAATGACACCTATCCACTAGCTGGATCTATGGATATGGTGCACTTGACAGAGCTCTTCCATACTTTGTACACATTGGTCCCCTCCCTTATTCCCCAACTTAGTGTTTTTGCAATCTATTATAGGTGGCTCATGGATGGTCTATAGTCTTGCAGTGGCAGTGGTACTTCTTGTTGTTGTTATTGCTATTGTTGTTGTTGTTGCTGTTTAGCTTGTGGCTAGCTATTAGGTCCTACTTGTTATTGTTGACTGGTAGTTGGGATGTTACCAGTAAGAGTGGAACCTGTAGCTCCCTAGGTGCTTATTAACTTCTCTAGCTTATTCTTCTTTGGTGGAAATAATTTGAACATCTCTACATAGGAAGCATTTTGGGTGTTCCTTAGGACATCATTGGTATATCCCAAGAATTTAGCTTGTCAGCACAGCTTCCTAATGAGGCAAGGGAATAGAAGTGTTAGCTTCGCTACCTTCTTTTGTTCAAACTGTGTTTGGATTTTGAGAAAGAATAGATGGACAATGTTAGCATTAAATTTTTCCATCAGGATTATGATTCCTCTAACCACATGTGTGGATACTCTATTGAGCCTTTTGGTTGGAAACAACTAGTAGGTTCTAATCTTGAAATATATTTTCTCTTTGGTTGTGCGCTCAATGTAGTCTTTGTCTTTTTTTTTCATATGCTCTTTACAACCACAACCTCTCAGCATCAGTGTTTGATCTTGTTAAAATATACATTAGATTGGCTCCTTCACTTGGAATGTTGAGGGCCTTAGAGATTGAGACTCCTTCAATTTTCACTGTTGTATTGACCTGTTTGTTTTGCTAGAATTGGTAAGTTTCTCCTTAATACCATTCACCACTATTGGATAAGGTAGGTCATAATGGAGATGCTTGGAGTTGCATCTTTACTGCTTCTAAAGAAAATTCTATGAAAGAACCAAAGTTCAATTCCATAATGACTATGGACATGATGGATTTTTCTTGTATGGCCTGGAGGCATTCTACAGACAATGTGAGGTGCTACCCTTGTTTAGGTGCTGGTGGAACTTGTGCCTCTCCTTGGGCTAAGTGCTCAGTAGCAAGAGTTTGTTGATGAATCCTAAATGATTGGGCTTCCAACTCTGCATGTTTTTCTTGGGAAGTTTATTCTCTCACTTGGCCTCTCTGGCAGCTTCTTAGGCTTTTGCTCCTATGTTGGGAAGGTCCTTCAGCTACTAGTCTCTTTGGGAGAATCTATAATCAACAATAACTTGAAATCATTAAAGTTTTTAGATCAATTCTTGATAGTTCTTCATCTTCCTCATACCCTTGTTTAGATCAAGTTTTTATCTTATTATGATTACGGAGTTAGAAAAATTTTTAAAAACAAACCCCTTAAGTGTTATATCTTTACGTATTTATGACCTTCCATAGTTATCATTTTATTACTTATTTCACCTTAAAATAGTTGGTATGGTCAAATAGGAGATCAACTAAGTCCTTTGGCTTAAGTTTGATCAATTAACAATAAGGTTCTCATTATTTCCTTATACTTACCCTTTATAGTATCTTCCAACTATTAGAAAGTTTCAGATTAAATTTTCAGATGTATTGCACAATGTACCCCCATGACTAAATTGAGCACTTTGGGATCAATAGGACTTAAGAATTTTGAAAATCAAAGCTATGGGAATGAAGTTATGGCCTTGGGAAGTTAGTGTGTAAGAAATTTGAGGGAAAACTGCAAAACTTCTCTTGCTAAAAAATGAAGAAATGAAAAATTTCACTAACTATCATGCATTTATATACTATTTTTATGTGCACAACATCATAGATGCGACATCGTAGGGGCTACAACATCACTAAGAAAAAAATTCAAATTTTCATTGAATTTTCTAGGAAAAAAATGAGTCAATTAGAATGTTTAGAAGATGTGAAGCTTATCCAAATGCTCTTGGGCTATTAATGGTGCTCAGTTTTAGAGAATTTGGCATTCAAAGTTCATAACAAAGGAATCTCGGGCAATGAAAGTTTATTGAATGGATAGGAGATGGATTAGGAATTACAGATGTATGGATAGATTATTAGCTAGTATGGGAAGTATTTATTGAATCTTGATTGTTTCAGAAGACACAAGACGATGTGGCATTGCTTGTCAAGTATGAGATACAATAGCTATACAAGTGGTTCCTCCCCAAAGCAAGCTCCAACCCTTAGTGCTCTTGTATAACCACACCTAAAAGTGTCCATAGGCACTTAAGGAGTTGAATGTAAGACATACCTATTTAGCAAAACACACAAGTTAATATCACCTGATTGGGAAAATAACACTATATTATAGAAAACCATAAAGTTATGATTAAATATACAGTGAGGTGAGATGGACAGTTGAAGGGATTACTAAAATTGGAACATGAGGTGTCTTACCATAGACATGATGAATCAGTTTTGTGATTGATGGTTAAAGTAATCATTTTTGTTTCTTTCCAAGATTCAAACCAAGTTCAAACCATGTTTTAATGACATTACATTATTTCATCCCTTGGATTTACAATGATAAGAATACCACAGTTGCAAGGAGGATTACCACTTGGCGTGTTGTTCAAGGAAGGAGTTTATTCATTGTACTCTTTATTTTTGAGATTCTTGATAAGCCACCTACCTTCAAGCATGGGTAACATGTCTTTCTAGTGGGATCCTAAGAAATTTATTATGTGCATGGATTTTATTTTTGATTGTGTCGATCTTACCAGAGGACTACCTTCAGGCATGGATAACATGTCTTTCTAGTGACATGGTAAGGCAACACTTATTGTACTCTTATTTTCATTTTTCGTTAGATCTTCAAGGAAATAATACATCCTTATCAACAAGATAGAACTCACTAGAGTAGTCCTAAAGAATCCACAAGTGATGACTAGCGAGTACCCCTATGCTCAACCATACGAATCACTAAGTGTTCACGCATTATCTGGTCAAATTCTATGGACTATGTTTTTCGATGCATTAGCCTCTAGGAAGTGAACTTACCCTAACAATCATTTATTGTCTTCCGAATTACACTTGTCACATACAAAGGCATGATTAAGTGTAATCAAGGCATATGATTTTTATTATTTTATGTTTTATGTTCCTGGTGCTTTAAAATAGAAAAATGAAGTAATTTAATAGCTAATTTAATTTACTAATTAAGGAATCTCTAACTAATCCTAACATAAGTATTTGGTCCCACTTTTCATACACATCCTAAATGCATACAACACTGTTAGGCTACCAAGTATTAAGTGCTGCTGGAATTCCTAGTGTTGTATGTTATGCTCGAAGTACTCATACATATATGTTTAATCTATTTAGCTTAATTACTTAATTAATCAATTGAAGTTTAGTTTAGATTAATTAATTGCATAATTAATGAAAACATTAAATGTACAAATAAATCATTAATGTATTCCAAGTGCTACAAGGTTTGATCAAAAGGCTCATCTTTATTGTCATTCACATTGGTGTGCTTAGGTACATCAATGCTTGAATAAAGATTCATATACTTTCTGACTCCTACTGTGAGCACTTAGAGAAATATTCTAACTTTCAAATGACAAAACTACAAGAGCTTTACTACAAATATGACTTGACCTTCCATAAACACGACTGGTCAGCATGTATTTATAGACTTTATTATGGAGCTACATTGATGGGGTCCCATAAATGCAGCAAACACTACGTCAACAGGGCAACACCACATAGATAGGGTTGTGTCGATGAGGACTTGTTGATGTGACACTTTGACACTCATCATACCCCCATGATTGAATGAAAACTTATCCTTGAGTTCTTTTACAAAATTGGGAAGGTGTGGGATTATTGATTGACTTGTAACATAATAAACTAACATAACAAAACTGAGTGCCTAAGTGTACAAATCAACACCATTACAAAATTGGTGGTGTTCATGACACAAAATTAAACACCATAACATGACTACTTAAAACTGGACAACAAATCCTTTGATAGCATGAAGGTGGTTGAGAAGATCAAACAGTCCTAGGCAGTGGAGGCTCTTGAGGTGCTAAAGGACCTTCACTAGCTTAGGGTGCATGTGGTGGCTAAGGTAGTTATGGCTATCCTATTGTGGCTACAACCTCTAGTGGAAGGTGAAAGGCATTCAGTAATGCCTTCATCTTCTCCTCCTTGCTTTGGGAATCATTCACAATCCACGTAGCATTACCAATATGGGCTAAAATGGGGATATCCCATGGATAGGGCATTACTAGGAATAGCTCCTTGACATTGAAAAAGTAGGTAGTGAATTGTTTGCATTTGACATTGAATATCCTCACTTCTTTCTATAGCTCCTAGTAGTCATTTATTGTTTTAGCGAGGTTCTTGGCAGTAGATCTCTAACCATTGTATTTGCCCTTGAGAACCTTGAGTTCAGCATTTTCCACTGTAAGCTTTTGCTTGATATCCTTATGATGCTTGAACTCAACTTTGTACAACAAGTACTAGCTGGCCACTTACTTTTTTAGTTCTAACCATGGCCATCTGATAGTCAACATAAGTAGGTTTGCATATCAAAGATTGGCTAGCTTCATGTATTCCATCATTTTCTCTATTTGCAATTCCTTTAGGCGAATTTCTACCTTATTATATTGATCAATCCCATCAATGATGGGCTACCACAATTCACATCCTTGTTGGAGTTGTTAGATGGTCTCATTCACCTTTGCCTTCATCACTTGAATATGTTTCTCATTTACTTCTTTCTGTAGGCCGATCTAGTCTCTATAGTGATTCTTAACTCTCTCAAATTTGAGAGCCTCTAATTTCTAGACGACTACCTCTATTGCAATCTTCTAGCGAAGGGCGCAAACCTCATCCATAGAGAGGTTTCTATTCTCAACTACTAATCTCCTTAACTTTGTGTTTGATCTAGCTAGTTGTTCTTGCTATTGATGGATAAATTTAGTCAACTATTGTTTATGTGCATCAACATTTCGCAAGCGATGATTTTCTGTAGTTAGTTGCACATTCTTCTAGTGGGTGAGATCCAAGGCCTTTTGAATCTTGTGCTAGGTGGCATCTACAAAGGATTAGTAGAACACCATCACCTCCATCACACTCTTAATCCCTTTCAGTCTAGTGTGAAGCTATTCAAGAGCTTCATCTGTTGTCAATGCTGGGTTGAGAAATGTAGGGTCAGCAAGTTGGGCTCTCAATTCAACAACTTCAATAGCTAGGCATTCATTCAGTTTCTTGATTATTTTGAGTTACCCCTTCAAAATGATGTTCTTTCCCCTTGCCTCTAACAGCTTCGATTGAATTGCAATAATACTATCCAAAAGATCAAAAACATCAAAAAGCAATTACCTAGTTTCCACTAGTTAGTCTAGTAGTTCTTCATGCTATGTTGTGCTTAATTTTTCACTTATGGTTCTTGCAGAGATTTGCACATCTTTTTCTGTAGTGACGTTTGGTATAGACACTGTAAGTGCATTGAGTGTTTTGGCAATCCTATCAACAACCACCTCTGTTGCTATTTTTTTCCCTTGGTGCTACATCATTAGTATTGTTGCCCCCTCACCTTCCTCCAAGCACACCAAGAAGGTTATAGTGTTTCTAGAAATCTTTAGGAGTGGCTATTTTTTTGAGAGAGATATTGTTACCTCTTTGGCGCTAAGATTTGACCTCGCGAACAACTACGTTTGTTGGGTAGAAAAAATGGATCCACTTGCTCCCATCAACCTGACTATTTGGGGCCACGTCATTTAGATTACTCATCACTTGCCAGTACATAGATGGATCCCCACCATTTGTGCCTACTCGTTGCTCCTACTTGCTCAAGAGCCATTCTCGGTACTCACACAACCATTGGGATGTTGCAGCAATGTTCGACATAGTTTTTTGAGTGGCAAGTGAAGGTGATGTCTACTACTCCTCTTATTGAAAGGTTGTTGTAGGCATTTTGTTCTTCATCATTTCCACCTAATTAGCGATCGAAGCACACTGGAAAACATCATTCATATAGCGGACTATCCCTCCCCTTTAACATAATTTTCTAATGAGGCATGGGAAGGGGAGTGCCTTCCTTTCACATTCATTTTATTTAAATTTCTTCTTTATCTTTAGATAGATCAACTATTGAAGGTTGATAGAGAATCTCTGCCTTAGAGCAGTGCATGCATAGGCAGAAAAGATAATGATCTTGTTGGGCCTCATCATGGGGTTTAGGTAAAGAATTCAATCTAGTAGTGAATTCTTTCTACTAGTGTGAGCACACCATACTCCTTGTGGTTGACACCATAGCACTGTTGAATCCATTCCTTTTTGATGCTAGGGTCTGCTTACATCCAAATCTCAGTGAGATTTGCCCTAGTTTCTAGCAACCCAGGTGCTTCAGCAATGGTCAACACTGAGTAGGACACTAACATGTTCGTGATTTTGAATATTGAACTGACTTGCCTATTATTTCAAAATAAAGATATCTCTCCCATATACCACTCCTCGCTAAAAGTGAGAATTGGCTACATGGAAGAATTCTTTAGTTGGTCATGTACCTTCTTAGGTGCTTGATCCAAAAAAGAGCCAAAGTTTAACTCCTAGAGCACTATTTTTTGGACCTTCCTTGATCTAATTTGATATAGGTAGGCCTTTGTCAAGGTCACATTAAGGTTTTCTTACTAATCTAGTGCCTCATCTTGGTGGGAATGTTCTATTGCTGCTGCTAGTTCTAGAATCTAACGAATGGATTCCACTTTAACCTCTTCTCTAAGAGGACCCATGGCATGGGTTGTAACTGGTTTTTCCTAGCTTGTTCTTGGCTCCTTCAAATTCTTGGCCATTTCTCCCTTGGTTGAGATGGTTGTCCTTCCTATGTGTGTTTGCCTTTCAGTGTCATCTATGATCATAACACATCTATGGATTAGTAGATATAATGTGTAACTTTGAATATTTGAACACCTTATCTGATTAGTTAGTTACACTTGGCTATGGTTGGACCATGGTAGATTGATTATTTTATTCTTATTTTATTAATTATTTTTTATTATAAGTGTCACCAAAGCTTGTTAGAATGATTTAACTTTTGTAATTTGGTGTCTAAATGCTAATTTCTTAGTTAAACCTTTGTGGGAGTTAGAAAAATGGTGAAAACGTTTTAGTCAAAAATGACACATTTATGGTTCCCATGACTAAGAGCTTACCTTTGGGATCTATAGGATTGAAGAACGGAGTGATTTGGATAAATGATGAGGAAGTTATAAGCTCTAGAATGTTTTGAGCTCTGAAAATTTAAAAAACACCCTTGGCATTTATGAGCAACATGAAAATTTCTAAGGGGAGTCGTGCATATTTATAGTATTTTTGTGCTATGTCAATGGGGCTACATATATGGGGTCTTGTATACACATGGGCTTCATTGACAGGGCCCCATTTACGAGGTCCATAAATAAAATTTTCAATTTTGAATATTTTTAAAAATATAAAGAATTTTTAAGAGAATTTGGAGTTCATGGAGTCCCAAAAAAGCCAAGAATATGATGAAATCATTGAAGAGGGTCTTTGAAAGCTCACAAATTCAAAAATTTAATGTAGAATGTGTGAATTAAAGAAAATATGTAAAGGAGAACATGATCAGATGCAGAAGATGGATGTACAAAAGATTCTAATTACAAGAATGCCTAAGGATAAGGTGCTTCATGAACCCAACCAAGAGATATGCAAGTGGTCCTCCGCATAGCAAGTGCATGTATTATTTGCCTTTGCATAACCTCAACGTAAGGAGCCCATGGCCCCATAGGCAATTAATGATTGATGGAAGCTAAGGACCAAAACCTAGAAGATTCTACCAAAGACATTGAATAAGAACATGGACATCGTTAGTGAGGTGAGTTACAGGCAGCATGGACAAATCATGGACGTCGCGGAATGGAATTTTGAATTGAGGTCATAAGAAGTTCCTTGTGGATTTTTGTTTAAATGACCTAAGAAGATCCATTCTTAGTCCAAACCAAAACCAACCGCTTTCAATGACTTCGCATCACCACTCCAAGACAAATCCATCCCCTCAAGACACAAGAGTGCTACCATAGAACAACCACTATTTCTTAAGAAGAAGAAAAGAGAAGCAAGAAGTGAGAGAGGACCTTAGTTAGAGGTGACCTTCAGGCATGGGTAACATATCTTTCTAGTCCCATAATTAGTACTTGTAACCTATTTATTTGTCTACGAGGTATGCTTTGAATTCCCATCATATTTGTTTTCTTTTTAACTTTCATTTTGTTTTTTCTTCTTTTTTTTCTTTTTGGATAGGAACCACAACATGTAAAGACTTATTCAACTTCTTGTTATTAGTTAGCATAGAATGATAAGAAATGCATGAAAACACTTATGCACCCAAGTAAGTAGAAGAGTACAAAGAGTATTGAGTTGCCTTCAAGTCACAACCTATGCAAACCTTTGAATCCTTCCCAATTCTGGAAACTACAAAGCTCATAAATTTATTAAAAGTTGAATGCCTTGTGTGCTTTATTCAAGGATAGGGTTGCTAACTGATTTTCATCCAACACATTTAAATTGATTACTCTTTCTCTTTGTGCTAGACTTAGGTAAGATCTAGGTCATAGGCTATTAAGAGTGTATGGAGCTTGGATTGAATTAGGAGGGTTGGAAGTTTTTTGTACACCAACTCGTATGGAGAGTAGCTAATAGGGAATTTCCATATTGAGCAATAGGCCCAAAGGGCATCATTGAGTTTTGTGCTCCAGTCTCTCCTATACTTGCTAATAGTTCTTATTAAAATCTTTGTGATTTTCTTGTTAGTCACTTTTGCTTGACCGTTGGCTTGGGGGTGATAGGATGTTGTTAATTTATGTTCAACCCCCAAGCGTTGCATGAGTTTTTGAAAAGTAGCACATGTAAAATGGGTTCTGTTGTTAGAAATCAGTGCATGTGGCACCTCAAACCTATTCACAACATTTTGTTGTACAAATCAAGTAGCAATGGATGATGTACAGTCGGTGACGGTTATTGCTTCTACCCATTTGGTACAATAGTAAATGACGACAATTATATATGCCTTCTTATTGGTCATATGTGTGATGGAACCTATGAAATCTATGCCCCATATGTCAAAGGGTTCTAGTGGTTGAACCCACTGTTCAAGATCCTCCATATGTGCAATCATCCCACCATCTCATTGGTAGTGCTCACATGATTGGAAAAATTGGTGGGCATCCCTGAAGATTGTGGTTCAATAGTATCTTGCCATTAGGATTTTTATGGCCATGCCTCTCCTAGCATAGTGGCCCCCACAAGGACCCTCATGAGCATCTTGGAGAACATGCAATTGATCTACACTAGGTACACACCAACGAACTAGGTCATTGACACACACCTTATAAAGATGTCCATTGATTTCTATGAAATGTTTAGCTTGATGAAGAAATTGTTGTTTCTTCCTGTGGTACAAATCTTGTGACATCTCCTAAGGGAGAAGGTAAGTGAGGATGTCATCATATCATTTTAGTTCTACGGGCATTTGTTCATTTATAACACCAGTAAAGAGGATTTCATTAGGAAATTAGTCAGAGGATAGGCTCTTCTCCTCTTTGCTATCCCATCATAATTGAGACAACTGATCAGTGATCACATTCTTAGTTCCCTTTCAATCTACCATTGTAAGATCAAATTCCTACAAGATCACTAGCCACTGTATGACAGGGGGGCTCACCATTGGCTTCTTCATGAGAAAGCAAATGGCACTATGATCAATGTGCACAAACATTTTATATCTAAGCAAATAGTCCTTAAACTTCTCTAAAGCAAACATCACTACCATCAATTTTTTTTATGGTGGTGTAGTTCAGTTATGCATCCACAATCCTTCGACTTATGCAGTTGATGTAATACAAACATTTCCTATCATCTAACTACGTAAGCACAACTCCCAAGGCATAGTTAGATGCATCCATCATGATATGAAATGGTTTATACCATCAGGTGCTTGTAGAATTGGAGTCTCTAAAAGCTTCTACTTGAGGCTTTGGAATGCATTTTCACATTACTTGGTCTAGATGAAGGGAGCATCTTTCTTTGTTAGCTTGACCAATGATCTTGCAATCTTAGAGAAATTCTCTATAAATCGTTGGTAGTAGCCAGTGTGTCCAAGGAATGACTGAACATCTTTTATAGTTTCTAGTTGATAAGTGATTCCTTGGATGATCCTTATCTTTTCAAGGTCCAACTTAATCCCTTCCTACAAAATTTTCTACCCTAATACAATGCCTTCTTCGACCATGAGATGGCTCTTTTGCCAATTGAGCCATAGATTTATTTCCACACATATTTTTAGTACTTGCTTAAGGTGGTCCAAGGATTACACAAATGTAGTGCCATAAGTGGAGAAGTCATCCATAAAGACTTTTACTTCGCTACTGATTTGATGTTGAAAGATGCTTAAGACCAGGCATTGGAAAGTAGTAGGAGCATTACACAGACCAAAAGATATCTTGTGATATGAAAACATCCCCTCAGGACTCGTGAATGTTGTTTTGGCTTGGTATTTTAGTGCAATATGGATTTGGTTATAGCCAATATAACCATCCAGAAAACTGTAATAGCAATGTCCAAATATGGTGTCCAACACTTGATCAAAAAATGACAATGAAAAATGATCTTTGAATGTTTCCATGTTTAACAACTTAAAGTCAATACAAACTTGTCATTTATCATTTCTCTTTGGCATTATCATGAGTGAACTGACCCACTCGCTATCCACAATGGGGTAGATGAACCCTACCTTAAGGAGTTGCTCAATCTTCTGTTTGATGATTTGCTTCAATTTTGGGTTCAACTACCATTGTAGTTGCATCCTTCACTTCATGGATGGATCTATGTAAATGTGGTGCTGGCATATTTGTGGATCCATTCTAGTGAGTTCAGCATATGACCTAGCAAAGGTTGTTGGCCATCTGTTGACTAGTTCTAACAGTTTTGCTTTCTATTTAGCAGCAAGTTTAGCATTAAGTATAATAGGCTTGTCATTTTTTAAGAATGCATATTCCATGACTGTAGGTAGAGTTTTCAACTCTAGGGATTCTTGTTTGAAATTCTTAGGAATCTCTAACTCTTTCCAATTTGTATCATTGATTTCATTATTAGGGAGTTGGTGATGAACTTGCTCTAGTTCATCAATGCTTGTGACATAAGCACTTGTTAGGCTCTTAGTAGGTTCCATGCACATTGTGCTACTGTTACAATCAACGATTAGCCATTGGGTGTCCTCTTGTTTTGTGATTTTTTCATATGGACACCTTTGAATATTTGCTTCATGTGCACACTGCTTACATGCAGAAATAGATGTTCATTTCACTAACTAGAGTTTATGCACACAATTGCACCCAATATTGCTATATGCGATGCATGGAAATCATCTATTCTAGATATTTCCAAATGCATTTTCCATATATATCTCAAGGGAAAGATCTCTGATGTTCATTCTTACATCAACAGTGCTTAGCCATGTCCTTCACATAATGATTGGGAAGTCCTCCTTACAGTTCTCAACCTTGATTACTAGAAAATTGGCAGGATAAGATCACCCAGAGACAATGATCACCATGTCTTCGACCAATCCCAATGGAATAGTAATAGAATAGTCTACAAATTCCAATATGATATTCCTCTTCTTGAGGGGCACCAGGTTCTAGGTAGTATACATCTCATGAGAAATCAAGTTCACACTAGAACCTGAATCAAGAAGAGCTTTACATGATTCATTCTTAGCAATCTGTAAATAGATACGAGGACTTTTAGGATTAGCTAATTTCCTAGAAAGGTTGCTAGCCTAGATCCAATTAGATATGGCATGAATGAGCATAATAGTATAGATTTTGGGCAGCATTTAGTTTGAAGGGGACCTAATGGAATGATTTGTAGAGGATGAGGTAGGAGTAGGATGACTAGCCACCTAAGTGTGTGAGGGCTTAGTAGGATTTTTGGTTCAAAAGAATGATCTTTTATAAGCATGAGGTTTAAAATCCCTTGATTGATGAACTAGTTATAGATTGACAACCTTGGTAGTGTTGCATTGCTGTGGCTGGGCTAGAAGTTCATCTTGCATGGATGAAGCAGGTGGTAGCTATGTTGAGGGTAGAGGAATAGGTGCAGGAATATGAGGAGGATAAGGATAAAATGTGGTATTCCTCTTGGAATGTGGAGAATGAGCTCTATAGCATTTTAAAGGGTGGTAGTAATGTTCAAAAGGAGAAACAAGACTAAAAGAGTCATGTGAAGAAAGGGGTTGCTAAATGTAATACCCATATGGGTCTAATTGCCTGTAAGAGTACTATTGCCTTGGTGGTAGCATCCCCCACAACTATGGTTGGTTTCACTGTTGATACTACTTGTATGGTTGTGGTGGAGTTCCACTTGGATAATATTGTTGTTGCTAATGGAACTGCATGGGATTGCCTTGAGGATGAGGCAATATTTTAAGTGTTTGCCTCTTTACTAGTCATGGATTTATGGCATACACCTTAGACTCCTGTAAGTGTGACACGATGAGGCAACATCCCTTAGGATGTTCATAATGGCAAATGTCACATCCACCATCATCATCTAATTCAATTTCCACAATGCCTTCTACTGCAACTATCTTGCCCTTACCCCTTTGGTAGGTACGTTCATCTTATTTCTGCCTTCTTCGGTCACAATCAATACTTTGGTTTCTTGATTTTTTAGCAATTTTTAAAGTAGTTTGAAATTTTTTATCCAATAAATCCCACATTTTATCTACCTTGGCTGAAATTTCAAACATAGATTTTTGAAAGTAAGGTCTTTTTATTCACCACGTCATCACAAGGTAACTCTTCCTCACTGTCAAAAAATTAGACCTTCCTCTTTCTGATGGAAGGATCCCTATTGTATTCTTCAGTACTTTCTTATTTCCTTAACTATTTTTCTTCTTTTTCTACCTACTTAATTATCCCTTGAATTTGATGGGCTCTAAGTTTTGATAGTTTCTCTTGGGCATAGACCCCAAGAATTCTTCTTGTTTTCAATCTAAGTCCATCTATGATATGGTAAAGTTGTTCTCATTGAGAATAATCATGGCTAGGGTATTGGTGGATGAGAGAATAGTATCTTTTGATGAAGATGTCCAAGGGTTCATGGTTTCTTTGCTTCCATCCTTAAATCTACCTTCTCAAATTAGACACTTTGGAGTATGTTTGATACTTATCATTAAATAACTCTAGCATCATACCTTACTTGTGGATGTATTCAGGCTCCAAGGATTGGTACTAGCTTTCTACTTCCTTGATGAGTGTTCTAGGAAATGGCTTTAATTTTTGTTAATCATTCTCAATATTTTGTAAGGCACAGGCATTGTGAAAATCTTGAAGATGTGTTTGTGGATCAAAGTTATATCCACTCTCTAATCTAGGAATATTGTTCATATCAAGTCGTCTGATCTGACTATCTTTCACATGCCTAGTTGGAATTTTTATGGCCTCTACAATATTTAGCATGCTTTGATTTGTTAGGAAAGGCTCATCATCATCATTATTTTGATGACATTAATGATGTCCTTTGCTACCCCTTCATTCATGGTGGACCTGACAATCATCATTATTGTCCCATTATTCCCCTTCATCACAATTGTTCTTTCTACGATGTTTGTCAAAACTAGAAGAGGAAGAAAAATATGCAAATGAAAAGGGTAAAGAGGGAGGAGGACCACTACCACCATGGTGTCTGCCAACTCCTCTACAATTGTCATGACCACATTCATCAGTTTTCTTATCATCTTGACACTTTTCTGAGCCCTTGCCTTGACTTTCATTTTTACCTGAACTTGGATTGTTGATAGTGGACTGCAAATTTAGGGTTGCATCCCCATCACCAATAACAAGGGATGGAGAATCTTCATGTTGAGAATCCCTAGAGGGAGGATCTTCATTGTCATTTTGGTTAAGTAGGAACAAGGGATTCATGAATCATTTTTCCATCATAATCTCATGATGCTTCTCCTAGTGTCAATCTCTCCTATGTTGTGTTTCAATGGGATGGTAGTCTTGATAGTCATAATCATGCACAATGTACTCCTCTTAAAGATCTTGGATTTCCAACCTCTTAAGAGTTTGAAGCAGCATCCCAGGCATAGATCAATCGAGAGGCATTACAATGTTACCTTTCACATCTCACTATTGTAGTTGTTCATCCTAATGCAAGATGAAGGTGAAGTCAAGCATATACTCATTTAGATGAGTATACACCACCTTACATTCTTAAGGGATTGGTAGTTTAGTATCATCACGCCTATGAGAAGAAGACATTTTTCAATACAAATAAGATATCATTGTGCTTATGCGATTATATTTATTGTGAGAATCATTTTGACCTTAGGGTTTATCCAATGATGTTAATGATGTTTACTA
>MNCI01026135.1:0-24026 GCA_015680685.1 Gnetum montanum
ATAGAAGTCACTCTAAATATTCCTCTGCTAGTTGTATTATGTATTGTATCTCTTTTAGTAACATTCAACATCCATTGAAGCATTAGTATTTTTATCACATTTGTTTGTTATTCAAGCCTCTTTTGTACTACCCAACATTTAACACCATATAACATAACAAGTTTGATTACTATCCTATAAAATTCCCCCTGTAATTTTATTAGTATTTTTTCATCATATAAAACACTACTATCCTATATTCATTTTGACTATCCTACCTCAATTCTATTTCTTATATCTTTATCAACTTGACCATTTGATTGGAGGATTTATCTAAAGTAGAAAAACTATTTGCAAAGAAGGACTTTTTTTTCCATGAATTGTTACTTTTATTTCATCACTATTTATATTGTTATTAAATTGCATTCCACATATTCTATCTTACTTCTATTAATTTTTAAACATTTTGAATCTAGAGTATGTCTCCACTTCTTCATTTTAGAAGAAAATATTTTCTTAAGTTGTATCTACCAATATAATATCATCTACAAATAGCATACACAAAAGGATTTCATCTTGTAGTTCCTTTGTTAATTCATATATAATAATGGTAAATAAATATAGGCTAAGAGCATAAACCCTTGATGTACACCTACTGTGACTAAAATATCATATGTAATTCCATAAGATGTTTTAATTTCAGTGGTAGCTGCTTCATACATGATGATGAGTGGAGAGTACTCCCTATGCCCAACCATATGAATTAAAAGCATTCATTAGCAATCTAGTTGAATTCTGTGGACTTTAGCTCTCAAAATGCACAATAGACAAGATAGTGAATTAAGAACATGATTGTTGTTTTCATGGCTTCACTCATGTAAGTCCAAGTGTGTGATTAAGTATAAGCCAAGGCATATGGATTTTATGAATTTTTATAATTTTATTGTAATTATCCTGAGCATGAACTAGAGTAATTAACTAGAAACTAGTCTAAGTAATTGTCTAATGCCTTAGTCTATTTCCTAACATAAGTATCTGAGCCCACCTTCCATACACATCTTGAACTCATTACAATGTTACTAAATTATGAAGTGTTAAGCTATTGGGCATACCAAGAAATAACACTGTTGGGATTACCAAGCATTAACGGTATGCTTGAGGCAATCATACTTATGTGTATTACTTAAGCACATTAATTAATTAATTAACTAAAAAAATGAATTTAAAGTGCATAAAAATAAACTTTAAGCTATTTCAAGTGATGTAAGGTCCTTCAAGAATCTCATCATTATTGTCATCACACTAATGTATCCAAGTATATTGGTGCTTAAATAAGGATCTATACAATTCTAACTCTCAAAAAATGAAACTATAAGAGTTTGGCTACACTACTAACTCAATGATGCCTTAAACGTGGTGGATGCATGCATTTATATAGGTTGAGATAGACATTGCATTGATGCATCATGCTACACATCAATGTGGTGCATCAATGCATGCCCATTGATGCAGCCTAACGATGACTCATCATACCCTCATGATTGACTAAAATCTCATCCTCGAGTGAACAAAGATGGGATTGAGCTCTTACAAAATCTGGAAAGGTATGGAATCACCAACTAACTAACTCAATTAACTAACTCTAAGTACCCAATTGTATGGAATTACAACATTTATAAAACTAGGTGTTCTAAAAAGTAAAATTAAACACCCTTACAAAATTGATAGTTGAAACCCTCTAATGGCTAAAGATGAAGCGAGGATTGCACAATGCCAAGAGGTGGAGGCTCATAGGATGTTGTAAGACCTTCTCTAGCCTCTAGTATGCATGGAAATTGAGGTTGAGGCAGTGGTTGCAGTTGTCCTATTATAGCAGTTGCTTCTAGTAGAAGACAGAAGGCATCTAGTAGTGCCTTCATCTTTTCCTTATTACTCCAAGGATTGTACACAATCCACATGACATCACTAATGTGAGATAGTATGGGAACTTCACATGGATATTGCATGGCTGAGAACAACTCCTTAACATTCACAAACTAGGCAACAAATTGTTTATATTTGATGTCAAATGTCTTGACAAGGTTTCATAGCTCCTAGTAATCATTCATCCTTCTAGCCATGTTCTTTGATATTGATTGTTAATCCATGAAGTAGGCTCAAAGAACTTCAAGATCAACATTAGCTTTTTCCAAGCTTTTGCTGCATGTCTTTACGGTGCTTTAACTTTACCTCATATAGGAGGTATGAGCTAGTCATTTGCTTCTCTAGCTTTGACTATGGCCTTCTAGAAGTTAGCATTGCCAAGTCTACATATCAGAGGTTGGCTAACCCCATATATATCATCTCCTTGATTTGCAACTTCTTTAGGTATATTTCAACCTTGTTGTAAGAATTTAACCCATCAAAGATGGGCTACCATGTGTTGCCTCTTTGTTGGAGTTTCTAAAGAACCTCGTTCATCTTTGCCTTAGCCAATTGGATTTCTTTTTCATTGACTTCCTTGAGAAGCCTAACCTAGTCCCTATAGTAATTCTTTACACATTCAATCTTTATTTCCTCATTCTTCCAAGTAGCTATCTCAATGGCCATTTTCTGGTGAAGCACGTAAAGTTCCTCCATCGAGAGATTATAATTCTCAGTAGCCAACCTCCTTAAATCCATGTTCAATTGAGCAAGCTACTCCTATTTCTTTTGCACAAATTCCACCATTTGGTATTTTCATGCCTCAAAATTTCATAGGTAGTGAATGTCGTTGTTCAAAGTTAGGTTCTCCTTATGGACTTGCAACAAGTCCTTATCAGTGTTGAAGGTCAAGGCCTCTGATAAGGACATGTCAAAGACCATCATCTCTTTCATGTTCTAAACCTCTTTCAATTTATTTTAAAGTTGTAATAAAGCTTCATCCCTTGTTACTACCTAGCTAGAAATAACAAGATCAGCTATGTGGGTTCTTAGTTTTGCAGGTTCAACAACCAACTATCAGGTTTTGGTTGTGGCTACCTCAAGTTGGGTGTTTACAATGAGAAGCTTGCACTTGGCCTCTAGAAACTATGACTAGATAACAGTGATGTTTTCTAGAAGATCAAAGATCTTTGGAAGCACTTGTCTAGTATCCCTACCAATTGGTCTATTACCTCCTTGTGCTAGACTACAGTTAGCCTCCTTCTTGTTGCTTCTCCAAATGCCTGCACATCTCTAAGTGTATCAATGTCTAGCATGGTGGCCACAAGAGCCTTCAATGCCTCTATAACATAATTAGCCATCACCTTTTCTATTGTCTCTAGTCCATGGTGTTGCATCACCAAGATAGTTGTTCCCTTATGCTCCTTAGAGTGCACTAAGAAAGTGGCAACATTCCCAAACATCTTTGGGAACTTTTGTGTAGAAAATAGTGATGCAGTCTCCTCTAACCAGCTTACTGTTTAAGTCACCTTATTTAAATGGCTTAATGTTTATCTTTAGACTGATGGCTCCCCACCACTTGGTCCTTCTTGCTATTGCTACAAGAGTTTCTTACTAAGCTTCTACATGTGCTCGATGGAAGCATGAGCCTCTGACATTTTTTCTTGTTTTTGTGGTGGTGGTTGTCACTCCTCTTCTTGCAGCTTGGTTGGCACTTTGTCCTTCATCATCTCATGCTAAGATGTGGCAAAAGCATGATGAAGAATATCATTAGCATAACAAGATATGCCTCCCCTTTTGCAAAGTTTTTTGATGAGGCAAGGGAAGGGAAGCATCTTCCTCCCACACTCGTTCTTGTTCTCTATGAATCACTTCTCAATTTCCAAGAAGATGAGCTATGGGAGTTTGATAGGGAACTTTCTACTTAGAGTGGCACATGCACTGGCAAAGAAGACTATGATTTTTCATAGCCTTACCATTGGGTTGAGGTGATAGGTTGCAATTTTGAAATATACCCTCTCTACCTTGGTGAGTGCATCATACTCCTTACGATTCACTTCATAGCACTGTTGGACCCATTCCTTCTTAACTTCTAGGTTTGCCTACATCAAAATCTTTGCCAAAGTTACCCCAATGTTCAGTAACCCAAGGACCTCTACAATGGCCTCCACCAAGTAGGACACATTGGTGTCCTTTATTTTTACTATGGCATCAACATACTTGTTCTTCTAGAAAAGGTATGTTTCTCCCATGTACTAATCCCTACTAGAAGTAAGGGTAGGCCACATGGGAAATCCTTGAAGTTGTGTTTTTACCTCTTCTCGCACTAAGTCCAAGAAAGGATTAAAGTTTAGTTCTTGGAGAATACCACTTTGTATCTTCTTGAAATGAATTTATTGTAGGTAATCCTTAGTCAAAGTGACCTCCAAATTTTCTCTAGGTCCTATCACCTTGTCTTGTCCATACTAGTCAATTTCTACTGTGGAAATGTGATAAATATATTCCATGTCAAGCTCCTCTTGAAGAGGTCCTATGGCATGTGTTTTGGCCTCTCAATCTTAGGGTTGTTGTAGTTGCTAACCTCTTCCCCCTCTTCGTTGCTTATCCCTTGATTGGGATAGTCCTCCCTCCTATGGTCTTGTTGATTTTAGTGCCATTTGTAATCACAACATAACTAAGGATTAGCATTTTCATGTGTAACTTAGAACACTCTAATACCTTGTCTCCTTGGCTAGTTACACTTAGGCTAAGTTGTGATGATGGCAAATTGATCATTATAATATTATTTTATTTGAATAGCTACTGTAATGACAGAAAACGTCGAAAGCTGGAAATACCAAACAAGGTTCCGTGTATACAGTTCTAACCACAGATCCGCGTGAGGGCTATGCTGGAAAAAGCGAATCTGCGGCGCCCTGAACGGTCTTGTCGATCAGACAGGGACTTACAGGTGAGTAAAACGATGAAGATTACAGATATTTGTGTGTTTTGATTTGATTCGAGGGATCGTGAAATGGGAGGAAAACGACGTGGATGGATGGCTACGATGATAACGTCAAACACGCCGAAGAGATGCTAATCAGGAGAGAAACGCGTGATTTTTCAAAAGATCTATGTCTCGATTTTTGAAAGAATGTATGATTTGTATGTCACGTTACAATGGGAGAGACCCCCAATAACTTGATGTAAAAATGAGCACAAAACAACAAGGAAATTGTCCAGACAGAAGTCCGATCTACCTCGTAGGCCAAAGCTGGGATGCAAGGAAGGTCAAGCTCTGACGTCTGTCGATCAACTGTTTCTGACCGAAAGAGCCTGCAAACTAGGCGAGATGATCTCACAATCCTTGTTCTGCTTCTTTGCTTCAAGTAGGTTTTGCTCAGGGTAGCAATCGCTAATGGAGAAAGTCGTATCTTCCCTAAAGGAATGATCTCTCTTGTTGCTAAGGCTCAAGCACACTGTGCTCTGTTTTTGCTGAAGGATGGTGCTGTCGACAGTTGCCAAAAGGTTTCTCTTTGTTTCTCTACTCAAGGTGATAAGTGCCTCCTTACTCAGAAAATGCTCTTGCCCTTTTGATCTCTGCCTCTCTGTATCTTTGTCAACTAGTCTATTTATAGGCTGTGAGGTCCCATAAAAAGGCGCAACCCTGATGACGTGGGTCCTGGATATTTTGGGTTCCGTTGACATGACCATTTTAAGTTAGACTGTGACTACACACAATACGCTCGTTTGCGTGTTGTGCGTGTGAAGAGCAGGTACATGTTGAGCGTGTTTCAATTGCTTTCAGGCTATATTACACTCATTCACGTTTTGTTGCTTGTATGAACGTAATCTGGTATAAAAAAAATAGGCTCAAAATTGTCTTACGCTCACTATGCAGCTGTGCGTAACGAAGCGTAAACAATGTCTAATTTACGCTCACTACGCATCTACGCATAACGAAGCATAAATAATGTCTAGCCTTAGTGATGAAATACGCAATGATACGCACCGCCGCGTAATGAGCATAAAGACAAGTTATTCATGCACCACGAGAAAAAGTGTCGAACTGTTGTGCTTCTCTAGACTCTGCCTTCAACTATTTTGGAGCTTATTACGCTCATTACGCTGCCGTGCGTAGTAGAGTGTAAACTTGTCCTTGAATAAAGCTGATGCACGCTCTCGCTTGAATTGCGAATCTTTGCCTAAGGCCGACTCATAATTTTCACGGTGTTTCAATGACCCCTTTTGTTGATAGTTAGAGGGCTTGCCCGAAAGACGTCGACAATGAATGTGAAACACTGAACTGGCAGAAGCAAGAATAGTGTCCATCCATGGCTACTCAAGTGTTGCCCTGTCAACATGGAAGAGCAAAGCCCGAAGGTGTGCGAGATAGAGGGATATAGCTGGAAATAGGTTCAGGTAAGATGCAAAATGAGTTATGATGGTAGGGGCATGAAATACGCTCGTACGCACAGAAATGTACACTCATTCATATCAACAGGAATGCTTTCAGATAAGCGTAGCACATCAATATGAGATTTCTCTATTACAGATTGTAGTAGGAATGCTTGCAGAAGGAGCATTGCACATCACTTTCTGCAATATCTCTGCTACAATATATGATTGCGTATGGATTAGATTACCGTGCAAGTATGAAATATGGCTGTTTGCGTATATAGCTAGTACATACAGGAAGCGTATGATTGGGATGAAATGAGATAAGGGCTAAGTGTGAGGGTTCAAGAGGGATAGGCATGCAGTTCCTAGTGGACGGGCAAACTTGAGCAGCCACCTCAAGACACTGTTGTCCTTCACCGCTCAGATGAATGCATCTTTGAATGATGTTTTTGTGACAAGTAACCTCCAATCATGAAAGAAGAAAGGGAGGGCACCATTGCTTTGGTGTGAGAAGGAGGCGAGGTTGTAGAAACAAGCGCTGTTTGATGCGAGATAGAGTGATTAGGCCACGAGGAAGGAGTTGAAGCATGCGGGCGGAGCCGCCAATCCTGATGATTGGCCCAACATATCTCTGCCAAAAGGCATCAGACACAGTGCAGCTAACTAGTTGTACAAGGAACCAGCCAGATGAATTTGCGAAGCCGACGTCCGATGGCGATGATTGGCGGAGGTTGCCAAAGTGGTTGTCGATGAGGATTTCGTCGAGGCTCTGGCTGCCGAGACTAAACTCTCAGAGGTACCACCACTGCAGTGGGCGCATCGACAACATCTCCAAGAATCAGTAAGATGCCTCTCAGCTTATCCAAGGAATCAGTAGGATGCCAGTGGGGTGGCGATGCCGGGACTGTCCCAGTATCCCACCCTGTTGGTTGTGCAGCTATACAGAGATGATCATGCTCGCTTGATTTACATGGCAGCAGTCTATAAGTCCTAGTTTTAAGTCCGGGTAGACTGCCGTTGCTGGTTTTAAGTCTCAGCAAACCATGATCCTAGTTTAAAGTCTGGGCGGACCGAGAGGTGCTAGTTTTACGTCGTAGCGGATGGTGGTATGTCTGATTTATGGTCTCAGCAGACCATGCTGTGGAGGCCAATTTTGCGTCATCACCCAGCGACAGATCTATGCCGGTTTTACATCTCAGCAGATGGCTACGTACCTATGCCAGTTTAGCATCATGGCGAACGCGTGCAAAAGATGCCAGTTTTTCTTCTTGGTGGACCTATACAATGCTGCCAGTTTTACATCGTAGCGGATGGTTACAACTTGCCAGTTTAGCATCATAGAGTACGCGTGCAAGGAATGCCAGTTTTACGTCGTGGCGGATGATCAATGCCAGTTTAGCGTCGTAGAGGACGATCTGTGCCAGTTTAGTGTCGTAGCAGATGACCAGTGTCAATTTAGCGTCGTAGCAGACAAATATTGCCAGTTTAGCGTCGTAGAGGACACGTGCAGGAAATGCTAGTTTTACGTCGTAGCGGACGGTCAGTGCCAGTTTAACGTCGTAACGGACGCTTGATGCCAGTTTTACATTGTAGCGGACGAATACTGCCATACCTGATTACTCGCGCTGTAGATACTGCTAAATGTAATACCACTTCAGATATACATGATTTACAGGGTTCGATAATTCATTGTCGTTGATGTCTGCTAGTCTGAAAGCTCCGTTGCTATATGCGTCGACCACCGAGAAAGGACCTTCCCAATTCGTCGAGAACTTGCCTGCCGGCTCGCTCACGGCTTTGAGGACTAGGTCTCCTTTCTCGATCGGACGCTGCTGAAGGTTGTGATGATGCTTCTGTCTCTATTTATCTTGATATTTCTCAATCGTATTATGAGCCTGTATCTGCTTCTCTTCTACTAAATCCAAATCCATTATCTGAGCCTTGGTGTGTTGAGCCTCATTTATAATGGTGGAGAGGACCATTCTCAGAGAAGAAATTTGCAATTCGAGAGGTAGCACTACTTCAGATCCGTAAATCAGACTATAGGGTGTACTACCTGTAGCTGTCCTACATGTAGTATGGTATGCCCATAGCACATAGAGGATTTTATCATGCCACCATCTCTTGTTACCGTCGAGCATTTTCTTGAGTAGATTGATGACTACTTTGTTTGATGCTTCAGCTTGACCATTCGCCTATGGGTAATAGGGGGAGAAAAAAGACTGTTTAATGCCTAGGTTATCACAGAAGGATTTGGTTTCTGCGCTACTAAACTGTGGCCCATTGTCAGTCACAATAGTTATTGGGAGACCAAATCTGGTTACTATATTGTCCAAAATAAAATGGCAAACCTGTTGGGATGTGATTTTCCGCAGGGGGACAGCTTCTACCCACTTCGTAAAATACTCAGTAGCAGTAATAATGAAGCTATGCCCTATAGAAGATTTTGGCACGATGGGTCCTATGATGTCCAGTCCCCATCATTGAAATGGCCATGTTATCTGCGTTGTATGCAATTCTGTGGGTGACACGTGGATGAGGTTTGCGTGACGCTGACATGTGTCACAAGTTTTAACCTTTGTCAGGCAGTCTTTTTCTATGCGTGGCCAGTAGTACCCTAAGCGGCAAATTTTTAGGGCCATAGCTCGAGGTGCTACATGGCCACCACATAGTCCTTCATGAACTTCGCCGACTATATGCTACGCTTGGCTTTTGTCGATGCAAGTAAGTAGCACGCCATCGAAAGAACGTCTACAAAGAGTACTATCTCCAATGATGATGTACTACCTAGCCCATTTGCGAATCGCGTCTTTCTGTGCGCGTGTCAATTCAGGTGGTAGTTCGCCCTGTAGAAGATAAGTTTTAATATTTTCGTACCATTCAGGTGTTCTTTCCTCGAGCAGAGAAGAGATTTGCGCCGCCTGAATGATAGGATCTGCGCAATCTATAATTAATGCAGGGCAGGTATTAAATAGGTGTGAAGGCACGTGTAAAGCCAGGGTGGCCAGTGCGTCGGCCAGCGTGTTGTTAGTGCGTGGGACGTGTTGGGTGTCATAGGTTGTAAATTGCCTCAAAAGATCTTTAGCCTGATCGCAGTAAGGCTGCAAATGTACAGCTTTGCAGGCGTAGACTCCAGTGATTTGATTTATGACAAGCATCGAATCGCCCCTAACCGCCAGGTGTTGCACATCTAACTCGCTGGTAGTTAACAATCCCCTGAGGAGCCCCTCATACTCTCCCACATTGTTCATACAAGGGAAGGTCAAGCGATAAGCGTGTACACGCACATCCTCAGGTGATAGCGTAATAACCGTGGCGGCACTGCCGCCTCTAGCTATTGAGGCTCCATCGAAATACGTCACCTCGGGGCCTGTCAAGACAGGGCTTAGACTATGTACATGTTCATTAGGAAATTCAGGCTCTATTGTGGCTTGGTTGTTAACTAGTGATGTTACTAACTGGTCGGCTATCGCTTGGCCCTTCGTAGAAGATTGGCCAACATAGTGCAGATCAAATTCTGCGGTGATAGCTTTCCAGCGAGCGATCCTACTGCTTTCGTACAAATTATGCGTGATGGTCCTAAGGATGTTATTTTTGCAAATAATGTTAACCTGGCTACGGAAAAGGTAATGTCTACATTTCTTAAGCGTAAAAACTAACGCTAGGCAATTACGCTCTACTTCGTTATACTTCGTTTCGTACGCATATAAAGCATGGCTCAGGTAGTAGATAGGCACTTCGGACCCATCGTTCCTCCTTTGACAAAGCAATGCTGCTAACGCTACGTCCGAAGTTGCGAGGTAAATGTAAAATGGCAAGTCCCTTTGTGGCAGGAAAACCGTAGGTAAATGTTGGAGTTCCTGTTTAATGCTATCAAACGCACGTTGGCAATCCTCCGTCCATTCGAAATTAACCCCCTTCTTTAGCAAATGTTGCATAGGGTGCAGCTTGTCGGTTAATCTCGAGATGAATCGGCGTATGAACTGCAAGCGTCCCTGTAACCCGCGTAATTGCTTGAGGTCTGTCGGAGGCATTAACTCGACAATGGCTTTGACCTTATTAGGGTCAACTCATATGCCGGTTTCTGATACCACAAACCCTAACATGCATCCGATTTTGACTCTGAATACGCACTTCTTCGGGTTAAGCCAGAGCTCGTATTTGGAGCATCTTTTAAGGACTAACTCCAGATCTCCTGAATGATCCTCAGATTTTAAAGACTTCACAGCTATATCGTCTGCATAATCATTCAGTCTCTCTAAGAGATAGTCACTAAAGATGTACATCATGGCTCGTTGATACGTTGCTCCAACATTATTTAGACCAAATGACATCATAGTATAAAAAAAGGTACCCCAAGGTGTCATGAATGTCATAGTTAATTGATGTTCTGGGTTTATGCGAATCTGGTTATAACCAGAGAAGCCATGCATGAAGGATAGGAGTGCATGCCCAGCTATTGTATCGACTAGTTGATCGATACTCAGGAGAGGGAAATTATCTTTGATTGTGGCCTTATTCAAATCCAGGAAGTCTATGCAAATGCGTATACTCCCGATCTTCTTCGGCACAACCATAATGTTAGATACCCAGTCCAAGTAATCGACCGTGTGGATGAAACCAACTTGATATAGTTTGGTGATTTTGTTACGCATGGCTAGCACGATCTCTGGCTTGATTTTGCGTGCTTTTTGCCTAACTGCTTTGATCTATGGGTCTAAGATGATGTTATGTTGGATTAGCCTGGGATCTAGTCCAGACATATCCTCGTATGACCATGCAAAGACAGTGATGTTGTCTTGCAGGACCTGTGTTACGGTATCGTGCGTTTCTCATTCTAATAAGGAACTGACTTTAAGCGTTTTAGCTTCACCCCTATGCGTAACGATAGAGACCTCATCAAGGGGATCTTCGGTTATGTCCCCAGCTTCCAGGTCTAGCGTGCGCATCAACTGTTCTGGCCATTCCGGGGACATCTCCGACACAGCTATAGTTACGTCTTCTAAGGGGAGGTTAACGTTTATAAATGCGAGATCGAATTGCCTAACTACCTTTCCGTATGGGCCAGTCAGAGTTAAAGGTGTTGATAGTGTTGTGTCCATTTGTTCTTTATCTTGAAAAATCACAAAGTGCGTAAATGGTTAGGAAGAAGATGGTGTGATGGCTAGCAAACATGGAAAGCTAACAGAATTTTGAATTTTGTAATGAAGTTGTAATCAATGCTACCCGATTACGAGGCGATAAGATGTGGTAGTTTAACGTCATTTCAGACAACGGTGCGTGCGATATCAACCGCATTAATATCTTGATTTTTGGGTTCCATTTCAGGAAAGTCCCACTGAAATCAGATATCAAGTCAGTGATTCTCGCATACAAGTAGGTGGATTCTTATTTAGAATGGACTGTTGGCTATTCTGAGTTCAAATTCGCGGGTATTATCTAGCAAGAGCAAGAAGAGCAGAAGATTTGAAGGTGCAAAGCTGTGCAAGTGTTGAAGCCGTGATAATGTTGCCTAAGACAAAGAGGAAGAACGCTAAATTGGCTAAAATCAACAAGGTACAGGAGAACCTGGAGCGTGTTCAACAGGCTGTGGTCGAAGTGCGCGACCCGACACCTTTGAACTGGTAGGTCATTCTTTGCATGCTCGTGCTATTTCAGCGTTTGTGCTATACAACGTTCTTCGTGTAAATGAGGGTTTTGGGTTATGGACCTTGAGTTACAGCGAGGGTTTGGCATGGTTGCGTTTATCGCCGTTGTCAGAGACAGACCTTGCGCTGTTGCAAGGGTTTGGGTGATTTCCACATAGATGGCTAAGCATGATGCGTAACGTTTCTGTATTAATGATGCAACTGTAAATCTAGGCGTTGATTTATGTAGTGTGTTTTCTATACAGTGTCGTGCTGAAGCCTATTTTGATTGTGTTAGACATCATTGGGATTTTGTGTTGGGTAAACCCCATCGTCCCCAATGTCCCCCCTCTGCACACGTGAGTGCAGGGGAAGGCCATCTGCTTCCGGAGGGGGGCGCTGGAGTTTCTGCAGTTCTTATTGTGCAACTTCAGCATCATTGTGTGGTCTAATCTAACTAGTGATGTTGTCGGTGCCATTTTAGAGCACCTGTTGGTGGGGTCTGCACAGGGGATTTTGGCTTACTTGATAGACGAGGCCATCGATACGGGTCATCCCGAGGACCAAGCGCTCAACGCTCGAGGCCTGAGGAGCTTATGCTGGATCTGGGAAATGGCCTGTTTCAGTTGTTATCATGCATATAACAAGGCATGGTGTACTATGCGGGCGGGTAAGCAAATTCTACTAACTGTATTGTCTTTGTTACTGTTATAGTGTCTATTATCAATCTAAAGTGTAAGAGAAGTCTATGTGCAAAGTGTAAGTTAAGCCTACATTGTACGGTACAGGTTTTTCATTCATGATAATAGGTTAATCGGAGATGGTGATGCGTTGGCCTAGGCCGAAACGGTAATAAAGGCGTTTACCTCAACCGGCAATGTGCGTGCCAGTGTTATAGGGCAGATTGGCCATGAGATGCGTGAGTATCACACCTGCTACGAGCGCCCTTTTAAGAATTGCTGGGAACTCGGGTGGCTACACGATGACTGGACCTTAGATTCGCCCCTTACGGTTGAGGATGTGCAGAGGAACCTACCACCATTTCCTCTGCCCTTCAGACCTGGTAAGGACGCTGCATGTTCAAATGTTATGCATGTAGTTTTGAGTTGTGGACATTACTTAATAGCATTTCTATTCGACTTGTGTTTTATACTGTTCAGTCAGGGAATCTTGGGAGATTACCCTTACAATTTCTGGTCGTGAGGTGAGGGATGTCCTCTTTCGTTACGGTGATATTAAGGACACACAGCGCTGGCTCAGCCACTCGACAGCCCCAGTTGCGGTGACCGCCAAGATCTGGGCAGTAGGGCTAATGCACCTATTTTTGGCTATGACCCCTGATGTCCCCGCCAATGAAATGATAGCCTTGGTGAACTCCTTCAGCGAGAAGGCGGAGCATTTTTGCACGTGCATGCATAACATGCGTGTAAGTTTCAATATCGACGCTCAGCCCTTTGCAGACCTATTTGGCATCCCCTCGAATGGCCTTCCCGTAAAGGCGAAGACCAAGAGGAGCCCTAAATTCCAGGAGTGTCTGAAGGAGTGGGTGACGATCCCAAAAGAGACCAAAGGGTTTCCTTGTGAAAAATTCGAGATGGGCATTGCCAAAACACTGTATCCCCTTTTTCGGGCCCGGAATTTCCCCAAAACTCTCTCGAAGGCGAAGTTCTTTTCTATAGAACAGACCTGTATTATGCAAGAGGTTCTGGAGGAGGGAACCTAGTTCAATTGGGCAAACTATTTTGCCAAGGGACTGCGTAGCGAAATGGTCAAGCTTTGCAACAAGCTTGAGTCACACTTTAATGTGCATTACGCCTTTTTCATAGCTTGCCTCCGGCGGTTTGCTGAGTTTCTAGTCATCCAGAGGAATGGGGTTTGGGAATAGCAAGACCAAGACCAGCTATCCAGACCTTAGAATACCCACATTCTCAGCACTACCCATGGGCAGGATCCACCGGAAGGGATCGGGGAGTCGTTGTCTGTAATAACTAAAGGCTTGGCGGCGCCCCAAGTGCAAGGTCTCTACAGCGTAGGCGGGATAATTCCTACCTACACCGGCGATGCCTCGCGAGGGAAGCATGTGGTAGAAGAAATTGTGGAACCAGCAGCTCGGCGCAAGAGGCTCCGTCTAGCTAAGGCCCCTGGGGATGACGCAAGCCAAACTGTTGCGGTCAAGGTTCAGCGGAATAAGCTTCCGCCTGGTAAGTGTGAAAGGATTATAGTACGCAATGTTTTATTTAGATGGTCTGGCATTATATGCTAACGTGTGGTGGTGTAAACAGTAAAAATGACAGGGCAATTGATCCCTGAGACAGGGGCGATGATACTAAGTTGTGGGGAGGGGGCCTCAATTTTGGAAGAAGAGGCCCCAACTATTAATGTGAGCTGTGTGCAGGTTCCAGTGCATGAGGAGGCCCCAGCTGCTAGCGGGAGCCATACATATGACCAGGTACACGAGGAAACTCCAGCTACTGGGACTAGCGGCACACGGGATCATGTGCGTGAAGAGAAAGGGGCAGAAGAGATTGGTGAAGTTTCCACTGTCACTGGCAGAGGTAATGAGTGCGTTAGCGTGTTTGCAAGATCTTGTTAATAGATGGAGTGTCTAACCAAATTATTCTATAGGGGAAGAAGATGCATCTACATCTACTGCTATGAGAAAAATGTGGAGAGACTTCCTTGACAAATTTGCCTTCATGGAAGGCGTCGTTAATGACATGATCAAGCATTTGGAGCACGTCGAACCTGACGATGGTATGTTATAGCCGTAATGAGTTTATGACATAATGTCTTAGTAATGTGTCATCCATATTGATGCTTGTTTTCTGTTAGGAGCTCACCTCCGATGGGATCCAGCGGAGCCCATTGATTTGGACATAGCGGAGCCCCCATCTGATGGGGTAGTCGTGCCATGTCACATTTATGAGGAAATGTGTAAATGTGCATTACGCTCGATGTGCTCCATATGGGAAAGTAGGGGCATTAATGAAAGGCTATGGAAAAGGCTGCAGTGGTCGGAGCAGAGGGTTGAGTCCTTGACCTAAGGTCACGGTACGAATTCCTACAAGCTCGAGTGACGAGGCATGAAGACTGGCGTACCGCTGTTATCGATCACTCTCGTTATTGGATAGCCATCAAGAACAGTGTACAGACCAGTTGGGCGTTAGTAGAGCAGAGGATGAAAATTGAACTCTTAGCTCAGAAAAGCAGGGACTGGAGGGACTACTGCGCTAGCGTACATGAGTGGGGGTAGAAGGAGAAGGACCACAAGTATCTATATAAAAGGGAAAGCCCCGCTTATCGAAAACACTACCACGATTTTTCCGTCAAAGCTCGATCCCTGGAGGTTTTTGTGGACACCATCGGAGCGTCCGATGTTTTCAAGAAGTTCGAAGAGCAGGTGACCGTAACTGCGTCCCTGGAGAGGGCAATGACTTTCTCTGGGAATCAAGTTACAATTCCTACCTTCTTCCTGGATCCACCCCGCTAGAGTAGTGTGGAGAAAGGGAAGGTGAAAGCTGGAGCTATGTTGGGCAAGGATGTGTGGCCAAACCTGATAGAGGACAAGATTATGCAACGCCTATGGGCTGGCCTGGACAAGTTTCCCTTTGCTACGGAAGTAGGGCCGTCGCGAGTAAGTTTATGCATGACTTAGTCGGAAAGTTTTCTGGCTTGTGTTGTCTATTCTAATTTTTGATGTTATTTGGTTTTAGGTACCAGAAGAAGATAGGGAAAATACGCTAGCTGAGGGGCTGGGAGAGGAAACAAAGGAAGCAGAGGAGGAATGCAACAATGAAGAGTGTTCTCTTGTGGAGCCAGTGCCAGAACGAGAGCCTCATGAGAGGGCAACCTTTCGTGAAAGCATAATTCCCAGAAACGATGGCCCACTAGAGGATGACCTTTTGGGGCTAGATCTAGAGTTAAGAGATACTGGTGACAGTGGTAGTAGAGGGAATGCGTAATTATTATTTACGTAAAGTTTTATTGATGCAAGGTCGGGTATTGTTCTAAATAACTGTTGACGAATTGTTGTAAAGTCTAATGGATATTTGAAATGTTAATTAGTTTGTTGTTTGACTTTTTATGCTTTTTTCTGCGTCAGCGTGAAAATATATGTTAAGGATTCTGTCTAAGTGATACTGATGGGATGTAATAACTAGTTTAAAGTTGTTGCGGGCCCGTTGCGTATTCTAGCGTAAATGGTTATAGTATGCAATACTGCATTACTAGTTTAAGGCCATTGCAGGCTTGTTGCGTATTGTATAGCAAGCGTAAATAATGATAGTAGATAACTTCTAGATGACTAGTTTAAGCCCGTTGCAGGCCAATTGCGTAACTACGTACAACGGTATGAATAGGTTGATTTTGTATAACTAGTTTAAGGCCGTTGCGGGCTGACTGTGTAAATTGTAACAAAAATGTAATCTTGTATAAATGCGTGAAGTAATGTGAAAGCGTAACTAACACAGGTATGATAAAACACGCAAGAAGTGCAAAGCGTAAACACAGAAAGCAAATGTAGCGTAAAAGTACGTTGAAACAAAAGAAGCTGTTAAATGGGGTGTGCGCTAACTTACAAGAGAATGGTGGTGCACGCAGAAGACCATTATTCAACCGTCGATACGCAATTGTCTCCTAACGGTTTTTATGTTAAGCATTGCGTAAGGGCGAGGAGGCTTGTGGTTTGACTCCTCTACGCTATCATCCAAAAATGGCAGGTCGGCCAAGGCTAGACCGTCGTCATTGTTGTCGGTTTGTTTAGGGGCTTGGAGATGGGACTGATCGTCAGTTATTTCAATCTCCAAACCCCGTTCTTCTTCAATGTTATTGATGGTCCTGGGGTGACCTTGTCGTCGCGTATGATCTCCTCCCCGGTGTAGGGCAGGTGTATCTCTTGGTGTATCGGTGATAAAACTATCCTCAGCTTGGCTAACCACGACCTCCCTAAGATCAAGTTGAAACCAGACATCTCCTCGATGACTAAGAATGTGGCTTCGGTTGGGAATTGGTCCCTTGCCACAAACTCAACACGCACCATTCCCTTGACTTGAACCCATGCTCCGTTGAACAATTTTACGTAGGCTGTCGTCGTAGGAGTGATATGGTCCACCAAGCCCAGCCTATCCACTATGGAATAAGGAACGACATTAGCAGCTGCACCATCATCCACGTGCACCCTCCGGATCTGGTACTGGCCGACTCCAATGGTAATGAACATAGGCTCAGTCGTTACTTGACCTTTCTCCAGTTTGTCTTTGACGGACTCGTCAAGAAAGGTTAGCGAGGGAGGCTTGGGTTGTTCAGCTTCGAAAGAAAACATGATAGCATGTATTGCTTCCTCTTCTGCTGGTAGGTTGCCATCCACTGATATGGATGTCAGCATGCGTACCATAGCCTCACGGTGTTCTCAAGATGTCATCAGTAAGTCGTACAGGCTTAGCGTTGTGTTATTTTGCTTAAGAGCTTGTTTGACTTGCGTGAATGCATCGAGGAGGTCCTTCTCTCGGCTGGGTTGTTTATCCCCCTTGTCCTCCACCATTCGGCCCAAGAGACGGATCTCTCGAGGTTGAGCGGTGTCAGTGGGAGGGTCGTTCTTTTTCCTGCCAAGAGAAGGTGGCTGCATTTCTGTAGCTTTAGCCTGCTTCTGAGGCATAGACAAAGGCATAGAGGCCAGGGTCCTGGGCTTAGGGAAGCTGAGCGTAAGGTGGTCTTTTGTTGCATTAATTGAAGTGTCATCCTCCTTTCGCTTAGGAGGCGATGACTGGTTATTTTGACCAGAGGTTTGCCTATGCATGAGAGGAGCAGGTCGTGGTTCTGGCACCCGTATAATGAAGGGCGCTTTAGGCGTGGACGCGGATGAAGCCGCAACTTGAGTTCTGCCGCGTGACTGAGGGCATACCTGGGAAGGTGCCCGTATGATGAAAGGTGGCCGTGAGACCCCACTGGATGCCGATGAAGTAGTTGGCCCCCTTGGTGAGCTGGCGGGCATGCGCAAGAGAAAAGGTTGTTTTGGTGGTCCCTTATGCTCACTGTCCGTACTTACTATAGTGATTGTATAAGGATCGTTGTTTGCGTTCAACGGGTCCTTATACACATGCAGCGTTTGGTTTCTCGGACGTGTCGGGTTACTGCTGTCTAATTTTAGATGACCTTCGTCGATCATGCGTTGAATGTCTTCCTTTAACGCCCAGCAGTAATCCGTGTCGTGACCACACATCTGGTGGTAGTCACAGAAATGGTCCAGCCTGAAAGATCTCGGGACTGCTGGTTTGTTAGGTAGGGCTAAAGAAGGATCTTCAGTAGTTCACAGTGACGTCTGTGACACTTTAGAGCTTCCTCAGACACCTTCTTAGGTTGAATGTGCCCTACCGCTAATAGTTGTTTCAGCAGTTCAGAATGTTTCACAGGTAAAGCTGCATATTTTGAACGATCTTTACGCTCAAAATTTGGCTTTGGCTGGGGGGGGGTGTTCAGGGACAGTTGTGGCTTGGCTGGTGCCGGCACCAGCCGTGGCCTCAGGCGCTGTTGTGGGTGCCTTCTTGTTCTTGCTCTTTGGGCTTTCAGTCAGCGCGGCTACTGTTGTGGTTGCTGCCTTACCCTTGTCTTTGGCCTTGTTATGTGCGTTCCTGTAGGTGACATACGCTGGGTCTTTGCTGGCTTCTACAGCATCTTGGATGCTCCTAACTTGCGTGAAGGCCTGGTGTAGAGAGTTGGGGGAAAGGTAATACAACTTTGACTTAATAAAGTCGTTGACCGCTCCTTTGAATATCGCCAGCACATGTAAGTCCACTATTGGCTCACGGATCTCATTCAAAGTAGCGTTCCATCGCTGTATAAACTTTTGGATGCGCTCGAGCGGGTCTTGTTTCACCCCCATGAGCTGATCCAACATGACTTCCGGCTTCAGGTTGTATTTGAAACGGGTCACAAATTGGGTTAGCAGCTCTTCCAAGGTTGAGATGGAAGAGCGTGGGAGGGCTCGGTACTAGTCCAAAGCTTTTCCTGTTAATGACATTGTAATGACTTTGATAATCGTATGTGAGCACTGTTGTAGCAACAAGGATTCAGATCGAAAGGTGACTAAGTGAGCGTTGGGATCCCCCTCCCCATTGTACTTGGTGAAATGAGGGAGGGACATCCCTGGCAGTAGTGACATTATTGGCACCGCTGGGCTAATCAGATCATCCTGATAAAAGTCCATGATCTAAATAGTAACAGATCCAGTGGCTTTGAGGCATCGAACCTCCTCGGTAAGAGTCTTTATTAGCTGGAAAGCTTGGCCTAAGCCTGTTGATGGAGGTGCCTTTGCGGAAGGCATATGAGATTCGACCGGGAGGGCGGTGCGAGGGAACGGAAATGACGGGATGGGTTGGATGGCTACTTGTGGGGTAGGGATCCCAGCAGGTGGAGGGGCCTGTGAAGACCACCACCTACTGGTTTGGGATGAGGGGTTAGCCGTCGCATGCTGCGTGAGATGAGGATAGATGTACTACGGGATCCCCTGTGGGACTTGTGTTGTGGGTGCAACAGAGGGTTGTGCACCATACAGCACAGACCGATTGTGTTGCATTGGAGGGTTGCCCAACGGAATAACTATAGGCTGTTGGATGTATGTTTGGGGCTGGACAGCTGTGGCGATCTGTTGAGTTTGCGGATGTGGAAGTGACAAGGTCTGGGCCGGGCGCGTTACAGATATGTTATGGGGTTGTATCTGAGGGATGAAATGGGGCGCGGTGGTCGCCGGGATCACCATTGGGATGCTAAGTACCCGTGGTGATGGAACCACCCCCATGTTATTGTGCGGTATTTGTGCTTGCAACCCAGACGGCTGCGTATTGGCCTGCGGCATGGCAAGGAAATACATCTACGCGGTCATGGCTGGTTCAAGAGGTGTGGCTTCTCCATTGAAAGGAATCAAGGGATTTATATACGTTTGGGGGCTCAGAGTATGAAACGAAGGTTCCAGAGTATGGAATGAATGCTCCGACTAGGTCACAAATTCGTCCTCTTCCTCCTCCCCATGCTGGGGCTTCACCACAGCTTGTGAAGCCTAGCCTTTGGCCATGAACAACTGTGTGATAATTTCGTGTTGGTGTTCAGTCAAGGGAATTATGTCATAAGTTGTTGGCTTAAAATCATAGCCCCCTCGGTGGAGCACCTCAAAGTTTCGTTTCGCTTCGAGTTCAGCCCGGCTGAGAGCCAGCTTCACCTGGATCTTAACGCATATGAAGTTGTATTCTTCAAGGGTTATAACTGTGAAGATAGGCTCTTTTCCTTGGAGCCTCAATGAACGATGCAATGGTCCCTGAGATCCCGTTGCACCAGGAGCTGGTCCTGTGACTGCCATAGGATTGATCGGTGCGACACCCTGGTCAGTAGGGACCATGGCAGTTATGGTTGTGTACAAGGAATCCATTGATCAATGAAGTTAATGGTAACTAGTAATCGGATCTGAGAGATGGCTGGCAACAAAAGCACAAAAAAGGCTTTCTACCCTATAGGATTTCAAAGAAATCGTCCTTGCGACCGATCTACGCCACACGATTTGCCTTAAACTTCCTTGGAGGTATTACGTCTATGGTTTAGGGTATAGATCGCTAACAGGGCTACCCAAAAATAAAGGCGGATCGGAACCTGAAGGCCCTCCTTCTAGCGCCAGAAAACTGTAACGACAAAAAACGTCAGCAGCTAGAAATATCGAACGAGGTTCCGTGTATACAATTCTAACCACGGATCCGCGCGAGGGCTATGTTGGAAAAAGTGAATCTGCCGCACCCTGAACGGTCTTGTCGATCAGACAGGGACTTATAGGTCAGTAAAATGATGAAGATTACGGATCTTTGCATGTTTCAATTTGATTTGAGGGATCGTGAAATGGGAGAAAAATGACGTGGATGGATCGCTATGATGATAACGTCAAACACACCGAAGAGATGCTAATCAGGAGAGAAAAATGTGATTTTTCAAAAGATCTATGTTTCGATTTTTCAAAGAATGTATGATTTGTATGTCACGTTACAATGGGAGAGACCCCCAATAACTTGATGCAAAAATGAGCATAAAAAAATAAGGAAACTGTCCAGACAGAAGTCCGATCTACCTCGTAGGCCAAAGCTGGGATGCAAGGAAGGTCAAGCTCTGACGTCTACCGATCAATTGTTTCTGACCGATAGAGCCTGCAAACTGAGCGATACGATCTCACAATCCTTGTTCTACTTCTTTGCTTCGAGTAGGTTCTGCTCAGGGCAGCAATCACTAATGGAGAAATTCGTATCTTCCCCAAAGGAATGATCTCTCTTGTTGCTAAGGCTCAAGCGCACTGTGCTCTGTTCTTGCTGAAGGATGGTGCTGTCGACAGTTGCCAAAAGATTGCTCTTTGTTTCTCTGCTCAAGGTGATAAGTGCCTCCTTGCTCAGAAAATGCTCTTGCCCTTTTGATCTCTGCCTCTCTGTATCTTTGTTAACTGGTCTATTTATAGGCTGCGGGGTCCCATAAAAAGGTGCAACCCTGATGATGTGGGTCCTGGATATTTCAGGTTCCGTTGACATGACCATTTTAAGTCAGACTGTGACTACGCATAATAAGCTCGTTTGCGTGTTGTGCATGTGAAGAGCAGGTACATGTTGAGCGTGTTTCAATTGCTTTCAGTCTATATTACACTCATTCACGTTGTGTTGCGTGTATGAGCGTAATCCGTTATAAAAAATAATAGGCTCAAAATTGTCTTACGCTCACTACGCAGCTATGCATAATGAAGCGTAAACAATGTCTAATTTACGCTCACTACGCAGCTGCGCGTAACGAAGCGTAAATAATATCTAGCTTTAGTCATGAAATACACAATGATACGCACCACCGCGTAACGAGCGTAAAGACAAGTTATTCATGCCCCACGAGAAAAAGTGTTGAACTGTTGTGCTTCTCTAGACTCTGCCTTCGACTATTTTGGAGCTTATTACACTTATTATGCTACCGTGTGTAATAGAGAATAAACTTGTCCTTGAACAAAGCTGATGCACGCTCTCGCTTGAATTGCGAATCTTTGCCTGAGGCCGACTCATAATTTTTACGGTGTTTCAACTACCAGAGTTTGTTGGTAAGGTCTAACTTACATGAGTTAGTGATCTTTAATATTATTTTATTAGTTAAACCTTGTTGAATTAGAAAATTTTCAAAAACATTTTGGTCGAAAACCTATGGTTTGTGGCTTCCATGACATAAAGCTCACCTTAGATAGCCACAAAATCAAAGACTAGAGTGATTTAGATAAGCAATTAGAAAGTTATGAACTTGGGAAGTCTTTGGGGTCTAAAAATTATGAAAAATCCATTGGTGTTTGTGAGCAAATGGAAAAAAGTGGCTAAGTGTTAATGCGTATATATAGTATTTTTATGCTACATCGACAAGAATGTGTCAGTGCAACCAAAAACCAAAATTACAGTCTAGAGGAAGCCAAAAAAGCCTAAAATAATGGGAAATTCTTGAGGAAGGCATGGAATACATATAAAATGGATATTTGTAGGAGATTAATGTGCCAAGGATTACAAAACTAAATGCATCACAATGGGAAACATAAGGTTTGAAAGAAAAATGACTAAGGGATAAGAAGTTTAACCATCCCAACTTAAGAGTATGCAAGTGGATCCTCTCCATAGTAGGCTCATGCAAAGGCATTGCTTCCTATTTATTGGTTAATGAAGAAATGGTGAGAAATCCATGGAAATACTCATGCAACCTCAAACGACATGCAAGTTGAAAAGTGAAAAATCCCCTTGAAGTCACATCCTTGTCCATTCACTTAATTTGTCCCTAGTTTGGAAAGTACAATGGTCACCAATTCATTATAAGTTGTTAATAATAAGGAACCACCTATTTCCAAAGTGAGGAAACACCATGGAGTGATGTGAGGTGGTGGATGATGTGGACTTACTACCTATTGTCATGAAAAGAATCCATGTCCAATTAGTAAACATGAAAATGCTAAAGTGAAATATAGTAATTTGCAATCAAATAATTAATGAAGTTACAAACCACCATCAATGAGCTGCAAAATTTGGCACCAAGATCTTGATAACAATAAAGAAAAACAAAGAAACATAAGAAAAATACAAATAAAGCAAAATATAGACAAAATTGTAAATTAGCCAAGAAAATGAAAAACATACTAAATATAGTATAAAAAAAGTCAAAAATCGAGGAGCTACTTTGTAGAATCTTAGCATGGACGGCCATTGTTTACATGACTAAGTTGGAAAGGGAAGATTTGAAAGATTGAGCGTGCTTGACCATCTATTAAGGCATTATCCCACTGGCTTCTTGTTATTCACGAAAAGGTTTTAGTTGCTGAGTGTTGACTAATAATATTTTATTTGGACTATCAAGGTGGTAGATCATCATGGCTTAAGATGAAAAATCTTCATAGATGATGTAAGGACCCTCCCATAGTGTTTGAAATTTTGTATGTTGAGGTACATGCATTAGGTTCCAATAGAGCACCCTATCACTCAGTTGAATCTTTCCTTTCCTAATCCTAAGATCATTGCATTATTTACTAAGTGCCTTGTGTACTTCATTTGATGGCAAGGCCACTAATCAATTCTCATCTAGCATGTTGAGCTTCATTAATCTTTCCTTTTGTGCTAGGTTCAGGTCCATGCCAAGATCACATGTAGTTGAAAGTGTAAGAAGTTTTGGTTGGATGGGAAGTGTTGGAAGTTTTTTGTAGACTAACTCATAGAGAGAGTATCCAATAGGAAGTTTCCATGTTGAATGATAAGCCTAGTGGGCATCGTTGAGTTTACTACTCCAATCCTTCCTATACTTACTAATAGTACAAGTTAGTATTTTATTAATTTCCCTATTTATGACTTTAGCTTGATCATTGGCTTGGGGGTGATATGGAGTTAATTTATGTTCAACCCCTAAGTGTTGCATCACGTTGTGAAAAGTGGTACCCATGAAATTTCTACCATTATTAGAAATTAGTGTACATGGCACACCAAACCTATTTACCACACTTTCCTACAATAGTTGGTGATGGGCCCCATTTCGTACAATAGTTGGTGACAACCACAGCTTCAAGCCATTTCATAAAATAGTAAAAATTTATAATAATATACACCTTTCCATTAGACATAG
>MNCI01026140.1:2548-17001 GCA_015680685.1 Gnetum montanum
CGTAAAGATCAGTTGTTTAAGCGTTGCGAGAACAAGTGCCAACCTATCGTGTTTCTCTGGATTTTGCTTTTAACTGTCCTGGAGCTTATTACGCTCATTACGCTGCCGTGCGTGATAGAGCGTAAACTTGTCCTTGAACAAATTCGCCTTTAACTGTCTTGGTGCCTATTACGCTCATTACGCTGCCGTGCGTGATGGAGCGTAAACTTGTCCTTAGACAAATTTGAGGCGGGTTCTCGCTCAAATTACGAATCTTCGCCTGAGGCCGACCCGTAATTTTCATGGTGTTTCAGGTTCCACTCTTTTTTTCATGTATACTTTTATTTATTGATTTTTTTTTCTATGAATTTTATCCTTCAACTATATTTTTTTATTTTCTAAAGTTTCATTTGTTTAATTTTATCGGTATTTTCATTTCTTGATTTCTTTTCCTAATTGTTACATATCATCTAATTTTTCTCTACCTCACCTCAAATTGATTTTCTTTTACCTCAAAACATAGATATGTAATGGCAAAAATGGGATGTGAGGTGAGGGTGGTGTTGCAAACACCTCCTTGGTGTTAATCTTACCAGCATCCCACTCCTCATCCAACCAACTATGGATCTTGCATTACTTATATGTCTTTAGGCATCGGGAGGTGTAGGTCTCTAGATCACAATCCACCTACTCAATCACAACTACCTAAACATTCGTGTCCAATGAGAATACCTCTAAGGTAGTGCAAGTCAAGGCTAGAGCATCCACTTCATCATGCAAGCCCTCCTCATTAACTCTAAATCTGGCATTAACCATGAACCATTAGCAATCTATCATGAGCAATTAGCAAAAAATACTACGAGAACCTTGAAAGAACTTATCGTTCCAAATGGATTTTAGAATAGGGTATGCACCCACTGCACAATGAAAAGGGTGTTACTTTTGTTATAGTAAGTAAACCCCATCATGTGCCATACCCTGGATAGCTGCCAACCACCCATAGGACCTCTGCCTGAGCCACCTACTCTATCAACGTTAGTAGTGGACTCATTTGAGACAAACTTCAAGATGGTCTAGTTAGCCCTAGGTAGCAACATCTCAGTGATGGCACTGACCACATGATCACATTGAACTATTGCAATAGGTATTCCATAAACTCCTAAGCTCCTGGTTGGAACCACACCGCCTAATGGTCCACTCACATATTGGATGTAGGTGTGTTGGGGATGGGTTCGCTTATGCAACATAAGATGTCCATGAGCTCAACCACTATTAGAACAAGCTTTAGCAACACCTTGTAGTTAACAAGCAACAAGCAAATCATTAGTATACATGCATAGATGCAAAACTTTAATATACATATTATAAATTATTAACATAAATTAGTAGACATGAAATTTTGGCAATACACTCTGGGGTCTCATGGGTGTAGGACATTGCTTAACTTGTTTGACATGCCTAGCATTCACTGATGTATAGCACATTTTTATAGGCTTAGTGCTACATTTTGCAAGTTTATCATCATGCATACTTAACAAAATTTTGTCAAAATTTTTACTAACTTTGGACTACCTTAGTGAAGAGCATAGTTTGAGAATTGCAAAATGTTTTTTAATTCCAGACTACCTCAGTAGAGAGTGTAGTTCCAAAAACTGCAAAATTTGGCTAGCTCTAGACTACACATTTTGCCAAGTACTTTCCCTGCATCTATGCTCTCAATGCATGGAGAGCATAGTCTTGTGGCTATGTAGAGTGTAGTCTCCCCATGGTGCTGCACCTAGTAATATACTTCACCCTGCCACCATGGTAGGCTACACCCCCCTTGTTGCCCCTAAAAAAATAGCAAAAATGCTTTTCTTTGCCACCGTCAAAACCTCAACTCAGATCGTGGTTGAGCTATGCAAACCATGGTGGTGGCCATGCCATGGCATGTAGTATGTGAAGTCCTCAATATCATCCAAAAGAAAGAGAACATAGTAGAACCCCACCTCGTAGCGCCTACCCTCATGCCCCCATTGCTACAAGAACACTGATAGTCTTATCATAGCACATAGAGGCCTAAATCCTAGCCCCCTACACACCCCAAGCCCCAGCCCACACCCAACCTGAACCTCACAATGCCTTGGACCCTTGTGCAACCTTGAGAGGTATAAATAAATGATGCATGATAGTAATCATGGCCCCTCATGGCCATGCTACACCATACAATGATAGCCATGGCCCTTGCTAGGTTACATCATAGGATGCAACCTTAGGCCTCTAAACCCTGTAGACCCTACATGGCCCCTAAAATCTACAGTTTTTTCCCTATCCATGAGAACCCCCATGCACATCTAAAAATCCACATCCCATGAAACCCTCTTCCTCATGGCTACAAATCCTCCTCACCACTACATCCTTCCTATTACCCCACCACACCACATTGTGCATAGCTACAATAGCCATCGTCACAATAAGACGCCACCAACACCACATAAGGCTACGCTCTATGAAACCCCTAAAACCCTCACCAAGGAAAAATCACAAGTAGAAAATGAGCCAAAGGAAAGAGCATAGTTAGTGTACCTAGCTGACACTAACAACCTCCTTTCTTCCATGTGTGCTTGTGGTAGGTGACTCAAGGCTCTCTCTCCCTTGGTAATGTTTGCTAGTCCTAAGTGTAAGTGTCCACTTCGACACATCATCTTTCCCCCAACTACACTCTTTACTGATAGTGATGGCAAAAGTAGCACCAAGACTATGCTTCCAATGTCATGGTGAAATGGAAAAAATGACAAGTTACCATGGTAAAATTGTGCCTATATACCCTCTTAGGGTCATTTAATGATCCACCAACCTAGAAGTACACTTTATACCAAACACCCAGTCGAGAGTGTAGTTGGGTGGGAGCATAGTTGGGTGAGAGCGTAGTCAACCATACTTATCCCAAAATCATAATTTTTCATTGCCCTACTAATGCACAAGTCAATTCCACTCCCAAGCATGACCAACCCTACCTAGAACAACATGTTTGATGCATCCACGACCTACCAAGGCCTAAAACTGATGCAAAAATATTTACCTTCCATAGAAACTTGCATGCATACTTGGACAAATTTCATTAAATTTCTTTTCCCATCTTGTTCATTTAACTTCATTAAAACAACTACCACTTGATGTTTTTCTAGTTTATTTTGTAGGAAGATGACATGGCCACGCAAGAGCAGATCCTCTTACCTTTGGTCCTAATGGGGCCTCATGGCAACATCAGGTCATGCATTGACCCTCATTACCAAGACCTTAAGTCTACAACCTACAATGAGTACCTAGCATCCATAGAAGCACCACTAGATTGGCTTGACCATCTAGTTAAGGCTCAGAATCTAGAGGTAGGGGACGTCACAAAAGATTCCCTTATCAAGATCCCTATGACAACACATAATGGCAAGGCAAGAACACTAAAAATAAGTTCCTCACTAAAACCCCATAATGCTCAAGACATTGCTAAAATACTTAATGAAAACATCAAAGCATTTACATAGTCATAAGAGGACACGTCGAGCCTATACCCTTGACTAGTCCAACACAACATCATTCTTGATCCCTGCATCAAACCAGTTAAGCAAAAAGTGCACAAAGTTAGACCTAAGGTGGTGCTAGCAGTTCATGATGAGATCACTAAGCTTTACAAAGCTAGTCTCATCTGAGTTATTGACTATGTAGACTGGGTCTCCAACATTGTAGTTGTGCCTAAGAAAAATGAAAGTATATGCATTTTCATAGACTTTTGGGATCTAAATAAGGCAACCATCAAAGATGACTTCCCATTGCCTAGTATTGATCAACTGATTGATACCATGGCTAGGCATGCCTTGTTGTCCTTCATGGATAAGTTCTTAAGCTATAACTAGATTAGGATCAACCCTTAGCACCAACTTAGCACAACCTTCATGTCCCCTTGGGGTATGTTTTGCTATATAATGATGCCTTTTGGACTAAAGAATGGAAGAGCAACATATCAATGTGTAATGATATACATTTTTAGAAATTACATGCTTAGTTTTCTTAACAACTACATAGATGATATACTAGTTAAGTCCAAAGTGGTCCACAACCATGAAAATGACTTGGACTTACTACTTAAATGTTTCCTAAAACATGAGCTTAGGTTAAACCCCAAGAAGTGTGTTTCTAGCATCAAGACAAGTAGGATGCTTAGCTTTGTAGTATTTGAAATAGGTATACACATAGATCTTAACAAGGTTAAGGCCATAGCCAACTTAGCACCACTAGCTAACCTTAAGGAGCTACAAGGATTACAGGGTAGACTATAGTTCATACACAGGTTTATCACCTAGTTAATCAACAAGCTATATCCAATGCAACATCTACTCAAGACGAAAGCCCACTTTGAGTGGATCACTTAGTGCCAACAAGTATTTGACAACCTTAAGCAAGAGTTGGCAAAATTACCTACCATTCATCCTCCATGAGGAGATAAACATTTTTACATCTACCTTGCCACTTCTAGCATGTCCATCACTTTTCTACTTTGCCAAAAGTAAGATGATGGTGTAGAGGTCCTATTTTACTACCTAATCCATTCATTAGTAGCCCATGAGGTGAAATACAATGATGTGAAAAAGATCTGCCTTACCCTAGTCTTCTCACTCAAGAAGTGGAGGCATTACCTCTCCTATAGCCAAGTTAACATCATTTGCAAGAGTAACGTACTGTAACCTATAACAACAAATATCTACAAAAGTAGTTTCATTGCATGGTGGAAAGAAATAATAGTGTATTTTGACCTACATTATGTTGCACAAGCCTCAATGAAAGGTTAAGCTATAGCTACACACTCACAACTTCACTAGTAGACAATCAAGCTACTATAAACCCTAAGTTCCTAGATAAGCACATTAGCAGTATTAGCCAAGTGCCCAACAACTATGAGGCACTCCTACATTTTAAAAAAGCCTCCATCTCTCAAGGGGGTAGTGCTACTGCTATTTTCACATTTCCCTCCTAGGAGATTCGACCGTTTGCATATCTTTTTACATTTTCTTGCACCAACAATGTGGCAGAGTACAAAGGTCTCCTTGGAAGCATCCTTGCAGTAAGTGACCTAGGGATCCAACACATAGTGATCTAAGGTGACTTATAATTAGTGGTCAAATAAGTAATAGAATTTTATACTTGCAAGGCACAACATTTACAACCTTACTGTGACCTAGCAAAGCACCTGCTTCAACACTTTGAAACTACCAATGTCCAACATATTTCCCAAAATGAAAATGCCATTGCTGATGCACTAGAAATGTTAGCCCTTAGCATCATGCCTAGAATGTTCGATGCATTGTCCACATCAGTGGAAAATTGCACTACACCTATCACACAAATCATCAAAGATGCATCCATAGTGGTATGATGACATCAAGGTGTACCTTCTACAGGGTGAGCCACCGCAACATTTAACTACTACCCAAAAAGATGTAGTGCGCAAGCATTCATGGTAGTACATCGTCGTAGGTGATAACATGTTATGTCACAAATCCTACAATGACATAATACTAACTTGTGTAAGTGAAAACAAAGCAAAAACAATCATTGAGCAAGTTCATGAAGGATTATGTGAAGGCCACATAGCAACTAGGACAATGGCAGCCAAAATTAGATGGCTAAGCTATTATTGGCCTTACATGGAAAGAAATTGTGTCTCAAAAGTCAAAACATGCAATACTTGTCAATGGCATGGCAACTTAATGCACATGCCATCAACTGAATTTCACACAACAAAAATCATGTGGCCATTCCAATGTTGGGGCCTAAACATCATTGGACCCATAACACCTAAGTCCTCTATAGGGCATAGCTTCATAATAACTACAATGAAATATTTCACCAAGTGGGTCAAAGCTATTTTTCTTAGGAAGACAACATTGAAGCAAGTCTACAAATTTGTGTTGGATAACATAGTGACGCCTTTTGGTTTGTCCATGACCATAGTGATGAACAATGAACTGTAGTTTAGTAGCACCAAAAACAAAGCCTTTTGTGAGTACTTCAACTTCAAGCACTCCTTTTCATCACCATACTACCCTCAGGCTAATGGCCAAGTAGAGGTCACCAACAAGGTCATCATCAACCTCCTCAAGAAGATGCTAAGCAACAACAAATGACGATGGCATGAGAAACTAGTCTATGCACTTTGGGCCTACCACAAAACATATCGAATAGTAATAATTATGATGCCATATAGCCTCATATATGGACCTGAAACAGTTTTGCCACTTGAATTGCAAGTTTCATCACTCTGGGTAATCCTCTCGAACTTCATCAATGAAGGTTAGAACAATGAGTTGAGAACTGTAGACCTTGACTCAATAGAGAAGGAGCATATGCATACACTTAATTGCATTGAATGGTACCAAGAAAAGTAATGGCAAAAGCACCATCACAACCAGCATTAGCATCTACTCAAAAAATAGGACCTAGTCCTCAAGGCTATTCATGAACTTGCAAATAAATTCTCAACTAATTGGGAAGGGCCTTTCTTGGGCACTAAGGCCTATGACAATAGGACATTCAAGCTTACTAATCAAGATGGAAACGAGTTTGCCAATCTAGTAGACCATTCATACTTGAAGTTGTATTACATCTAACATGTAGCATCCCATGTTAATGAAGCAAGATAAGCATCCATCTACTATGATGTTAAACTGGCATAGTTTATCTACTACATTGTTAAATTGGACACACACAAATTGTCTGCTACAAAGCTAAATTGGCACAGCATTTGTCTGCTACAATGTTAAACTAGCACAACTTGTCTACTACGATGTTAAGCTGGCAAAGCACTCATTCGCTACAATGTTAAACTAGCAAAGCATTCATCTATTACAATGCTGAACTGGCATAGCATTCATTTACTATGATATTAAAATAGCATAGTTCATCTACTACGACATTAAATTGGCAAAGCACTCATTTGTTATGACATTAAACTAGCACAACATTCATCCACTACAATGGTAAACTAGCACAACTTTCATCAACTATGAAATTAAACTAGCATAGCTTGTTTGCTATGATGTTAAACTAGTATAGCATTTGTTTGCTATGATGCTAAAATAGCATAGCCCATCCTTGGGTCATGATGTTAATCTAGCACAATGCGTTCATTATGACTATAAACTAGTAGTCCACTATGACTTTAAAGTGGCATAGCACGTCTGCTATGATGTTAAACTAACACATAGTAGTCTGCTAAGACTATAAACTGGTAGTCCACCATGACTAATAATTTCTTTCATCCTCCTACGAGCGAGTGACCCTCCCCCTCCCCCCACNGCCCTTACAATTTTACTGGCTTTTGAGCACTTACAATGGGGGTAGCCTTTGGAGCACTTGCAACATCTTGGCCTTTGTAATTTTACTAGCTTTTGAGCACTTGAAATGAGGGCAGCCTTTGGAGCACTTATAGCATCTTAACCCTTGTAATTTTATTGGCTTGTGACCACTTACAATGGGCGTAACCTCTAGAGCACTCGCAGCATCTTCACCCCCTACAATTTATTGGCATTTTTTTTCTTATATGGTTTTCTAATTTTCTGAGATTTGTGTTTGTAGGATGAAGTTCTAAGTTGTCATGGAAAGACACCTCTCATCATAGCAGCAAGTAACCACATTTCTCTCATGTGCATGACTAGACTAGCTAAGCCTCTCAAGAGCGCACATCCCCCTCATCTTGTTATAGCCTACTCACACCTACTCTTATATCTAGATACCCTTTTATTCTCCATGTAGCAAAGCTGGAAACCCTTTTGATGCTCATGCACTATGACCACATGGCACCCTCTTCACATATCTCATCAAACATTAAGCTTCCCAAGGTAGACATAACATAAGTCATCCCATGGGAAGCCTCTGTCAACTATTCAAAGCCCAAGAAAATGTAACATAAGTCATGCCAAGGAGGAAACACCTTTCGTTCAAACACCATGCCATTTTATCAATGACAAACTCCATCTAATGACATGCAATTTACTTGACAGGAAGCATTTTACTCTACAATATGCATTCAATAACGTGCAAAGCCCAAGGAAGGCTCACCCCACAAAAAAAAAACAATCAAGCAACAAAGCATTTTTATAGCTAGCCTAGCCTTGAATCTACACATTGACTTTCTCAGAAGCACTCCGATGAGAGGTTAATGTTTTCAAGGGCAAGACACTCTAGTGCGATGGTCACCATTAGCTATTGCATCATAATACACTATTTACACCTTATCTTCCCATTTTTATCCCTAGCACATTGCCTACACCTTCTCTTGCTTTTCACCTACCATCTAGCATTCCCCTATCCATAGGACTCTTTGAGCATGGTGCAGTGACATCTACTCTTACACTGAAATGTTGATGCCAAGCCTACTATGGTGTTTTGCTATTCTTTTTAAACATCTCTTAGGCCACTCCTCTAAATTTCAACAAAGAGGGATCAATGAAACACCACCAAATCTAGACTATAGCATCCCAACTACAATTTTTGAGACTATTCTCAACCCTATTTGAAAGCATAGTCAGCCTCTCGTAGAAAGCATAGTTAGCATGAAAGGTCATTTTCTTGTAGTTTTGGCTAAGTGTTGAGATGACACTTGACCCCAACAAGGAGTGTAGTCAGCCTCTAGTGAAGATCATAGTCAGTAAGAAGGCTAGTTTTGCAAATTTTTCTAAGTGTTGGGACTAAGCTCTTCACTACCCTAGAGCATAGTCAACCTCTAATGGAGAGCATAATCAAAAAAAGGGCAAGTTTTCACAAGTTTCAACAAGTCCCAGAACTATACTTACCCTAGTTGAGAGTGTACTTAGCCTCCTATGGAGAGAATAGTCAACACATAATCATTTTTTGCAAATTTTTCTAAGTGTGAGACTACACTCTCCCCTAATCCAAAGCATAGTCAAGCATAGTCAGCTAGAATAGTCTCTAGCAACCTCCACAATGTAGTGCCAGCACTCAGTTCAGCTTCAACTCATCTTCAACAAGTGTAATTAGCAAAAATGCTTCTTTTTTGTACCCCCTTTTGGCCCCAAGATTATAACTATGCTCAAACCCATGTAAGATAGTGAAGAGCGTAGTCCCAAAGTGTAGTCTTCAAAATTCCATTTTTCAAGTACCTTGTGGTCTTCTCAACACACACATGCAGTTAACAATGTGTTCATAGTCTCGTAGTCTCACAGAGTTTGGCAAAGCATAGCAAAGTATAACACCATCAATCTAGTGGAGAGCATAGTTGGATGATAGCATAGTCTCAACTATCCCCTCTGCCACATGGTAGCCATCCTACATCTTTTGCTAACCCTAGGCCTATAAATACCCACGTCCTCAACATTTTCAGGGTTGGCAAAAAAATCTATGTTAGCAAATTTGGGGTTGGCAAATTAAAGAGTTGATAAATAAAAGGCATTTTGGCAAACACTTGATTAGTACAGTATCCAACACTTGATTCACAAATGACAAAGGAAAGTGATCTTTGTAGGTAGCCATGATCAAAAGCCTGAGATCCATGTAGACTCTTCAATTTTCCTCTTTCTTTGGCACTATGAAAAATGGGCTAACCCACTCACTATCTACAATGGGATAAACGAACCTTGCCTTGAGAAGTTGCCCAATTTCTTTTTGGATGATCTATTTGAACTTAGGGTTCAATCTTCTCTATAGCAGCCTTTTTGATTTTATGAAGGAGTCTACATAGATCCTATGTTGGCATATCCTAGGATCAATTCATGTGAGCTCATGATATAACCAAGCAAAGGTTGTCCACCATTTGTTGACAACTTCCAACAACTTCTTTTTCTACAAAGGAGAAAAAGTAGCATTAATGATATCCAGCTTAACATTTTTTAGAAAAGAATATTCCATCCCAACCGATAGAGATTTCAGCTCAAGGGACTCTTGCTTGAATGTTTTAGGTACCTCCAACTCTTTCTAATTAATTTAACCTTATTCTTCAAACAGTTTGCAATGGATCCAATCCAGTTGGTCCATGCTATCTACATAAGAGCTTATGAGCCTCCTAGTAGGTTCTATGCACATTTTTTAGTTGACCTCTATTTTAGCTATCAACCATTAGGTGCCCTCCTATTTTATGGTATTTGTGTACATGCACCTTTGAATTTCTATGACATCTACACACTACCTGCATGCTTCAAGTATTGTGCTTTTTATAGTTCATAATTTCTACACGTAGTGGAACCCTGTGTCATTATATGTGATGCATGGAACGTACTTCTTCTCAATCTTACCAAATTCATTCTCCTTAAAAATTTAAGGAGAGATCTCTTATCCCCAAACATGCATTAATGGTGCTCAACCATGCTCTTCCCATATTGATAGGGAAGTCTCCTTTGCAATTATCCACATAAATCACTAGTAAGTAAGTAAGATAGGACCACCCACATATGGTGGTTACAATGTCCTGCACAAACCCCAAGGGGATAGTGATGGACTGACTAGTCAACTCTAAGCGAATGTTGCTTTTTTTGAGTGGAAGCAAGTTCCAGGCTTTATACATATCTTATGAAATCAAGTTAAATCTAGAACCAATCTAGAAGAGCCTTGCACAGTTCATTTCTAGTAATTTGCAAATAGATGAGGGGACTCCTAGGATCTGATCTCTTCCTAGGAAGATGATCAACCTTAATCCAATCAGTGAGTGCATGGGTCAACATTATAATGTGCAATTTGGGAGCATTTTGGTTTGAAGGGTTCTCGAGAGACATTTTAGAGGAGGTATGAGAAGTAGGGTTAGCAACTGTAGGTTTCTATGAGGGCTTTATTTGGTTATTGGTTCTAAATAATGATCTTTTTTAAGGCTTAATGTTAGAACCACTTGGCTAACGATCCGATTGTAAGTTCATAACCCTTGTGGCATTTCTCTACTATAGTTGGGCTAGTATTTCTCCCTTTATAGATGGAGTAGATGGTAAAGAAGTTGAGGATGAAGGTGTAGGAGTGGAAGGATGATGAGGGTAATTAGGAAATGGGGACTTCACCCCTTGGAGATGATGCTCTATAATATTCAGGAGGGTAGTAGTGGTGTTGGAAGGAAAAGTAACTAGAAGAGCCATGTGGAGAGATAGGCTGCTGAATGTAGTACTCATAAGGATCTGGTTGGTCGTAAAGGTACTGTTACCTTGGAGGTGGCATCCCTCATGACTATGTGCATTGCTACTACTAATATTGCTCATGAGGCTAAGGTGGCACTCCTCTTGAATAGTAGGCTTGTTGGTGGAATTGTTGATAGATTTCTTAAGGATAAGGTGACCTCTTGGGTGGTTGCCATTTGATCAATCTAGGATTCAATGCATATATCCCAAATTTCTATAAGTGTGACACAATAGGGCAACATCCCTTAGCATGTTTATATTATCAAATGTCACATCCCTCATCATCAAATTCAGAATCTGCAACCTCTTCTACTACAGTAGCCTTGCCCTTATTCTTATGATGGGCACATTTAACTTTGTTTTTCTTTCTTTTATCACATCCACTACCTCCTTGATCTCTATTTTCCTTTGTAATTCTTAGAGAAATTTAAAATTTTTTGTCTAAGAAGTCCCACATTTTATCAACCTTAGTTAATATTTTAGAAACAGACTTTTGGATCAGCAAGGTTTTTCATTGTACCACTTCATCAAGTGGTGCCTTCTCCTCATTGTCATAAAAACAAACCTTCCTCTTGAAGAGGAAGGAATCCCTATTATACTCTTCTACAGTCTCTCTCTTTTTCAACTTTCCCTCTTCTTTAGCCACTTGCTCAATGAGCCTTTGGATTTGATAGGCCCTTAGCTCTGAAATTCTCCCTTGGGCATAGACCCCAAGGGTTCTCCTTATTTCAATTCGGAGTCCATTTATGATATTGTGTAGTTACTCCCTCTAAGAATAGCCATGGCCTAAGCATCAGTGCAATAGAGAGTAGTACCTACCCATGGCTACATTCAAGGATTTATATGTGCCTTTCTTCCATCCTTGAATTTTCCTTCTCAAGCTAGACACTCAGGAATATGTCTAGTACTTATCATTGAATAGTTCAAGCATAGTACTCTATCTTTATATTAATTCTAATTCTAAGGACTGATACCAACTTTTAACTTCTTTGATGAGTGTCCTAGAAAACAACTTCAATTTTTACCATTTATTCTCCATGTTTTGTAAGGCACATGCATCATGAAAGGCTTGCAGATGATTTTGTGGATCTAAATTATATCTGCCTTCAAGCATAGGGATATTATTCATATCTAACCATTTGATTCAATTTTCTTTCATGTGCCTTGTTAGTATCCTAACAACCTTCGCAATGTTTAGCATGTTTCTTGTAGCAACCAGGGGCTCATCATAGTCATAATGGTCTTAGTGACCCCTGTCATGGCCATGATGCCTATGATGAGCTTTGCTATCCCTTCTTTCTCTATGATGATCCTCCCTTGATTCCCCATGCCCATGGTCTCTACTATTATGATAGGATCTACAATTATCCCTATCTCGTCATTCACCTCCATCATTGTTTTTGCTACCTCTATGAGTCCTGATGAGACGCGATATCGCATGCACTGCGATATCGTGTACGCAATATCGTGGCAGTCGCGATATCGTGTACGCGATATCATGGTCCATCGCCAAATATATAAATAAGAGGTGGCAATTCCCTCATTTCTCATCCTAGACTAGAAGTAGTGAAACTCTGGCAGTTTGATCACTCCAGAGATAGAATATTTTCCATGTGCCCGCAGTAGGAGTCCCCAAGTGAACGGATCTTTATTCGAGCAGCTTTGTACCTGAACGCAAGTTGTGTACAACAATAAAGACGAGCTTTGTGGATAAACCTTGCAGTGCATGGAATAGGATTTATTACATGTTATTTCCTACCTGTTATTTATTACCTGCATTAGCGTGACATGAGTACAACTTAATTACAAGCATTGACAAATGTGTACGGCTAATGAAGGAATCGGCTGCTCATCACGTTTAGGCTAGTTAGGTGCCTCAGTACAACCACTTCAAGCACATGTGTTACGTGTGGTAATCCCATTAACCATTAGCATTTGGTAGCCATAGTTACATAGTTCAGGGTGTGTACGGTAAGTGGGAATGGATGCTGATGCTAGTTAATTTAGACTTAGGACATTAGTTAGAGTTAGTTAGTTCTCTCAACCCTTCACCCTTTAGCATAGGAGAAAAAACCATAAAAGACCATAAAAATCATATACCTCGAACTTACTTAACCATACACCGTGAAAACAACAAGTAATTCTTGGAAGACAACGAATGATTAACCCCAAGTGTTCCATGGGGTGTTTAGGCATTTAGTCTATAGAGTTTGACTGGATCACACGTGCTACGCTCATTTCATATGGTTGAGTGTAGGGGTACCTCGCCACTCATCATTGGCGCTATTGCCAAGGAATAAGTGTTTGTGCACCAAATAGAACATAAGGGATATCACTCATATTGTTGTGAACCTAAAAGAACCTTTGGGTTAATCAAAAGAGAAAAAATTATATAATGGTGAAATTAGCACATCGATAAAAATGCCTTCTTCTCATAAGAGCAACTCACCACCTAAGGACCACACACAAGATAGTTGGCAAGATAAAACACATAACCAAAATCAGCCAAGTCCTAAACAATATAAGATGACATATACTCATCCCGATGAGTATATTCCTAATTTTACTTTTGTTCTCCATCAGGACGAACAGCTACGATGGAGAGACTTGCAAGGTAACATTGTGTTACTCCAAGATTGATCAATCTCTCACATGCTTTTCCGTGCCTTCGCACAGATAGGCATGACCGAGCTATACGTTGAATACGTTGTGGAGGATTTTGACATGATGGATTATTATCCCACAGATGCCCAACGTATGAGAGACTTAAGGCAGGAGAGCCAACATACATTGTCGAAGGGCAAGGCCCTGCACGTCCTTAGCGAAATAGGAGATGAAGAACCCCTTATCACGAGTTCTTTAGCAAAAGATGTTCCCCCTCCTAACGATGATGAGGAGGCTGGGTATCAGAACCTACGATCGACAATACATGTCCTTGGTTTTGATGCCCGTGAACAACAACTATTCACAGAGGGAACAACCACTTATGCTAAGGATGGGCACTTAGATCATCACCATGATCAGGGCCATAGCAGCTGAATAGAAGGCAAGAAACATCATCATGGTGATGGTTCCCCTTCTTCTTCCCCTTCATCCCATCACTCATCCTCTCCTTCCACATCTGGGCGCAACCACCATGAACATAAAGGTGAGGATAAAAGTAAGAAAGACGAACGACCTTGATAGGAAAGTCGAGAGAGAGGACAAGGGCAAGGACGTAGGGAGAGTAGGGAACAACGTAGACATCACAAGCGTCATGAAAGAGATGATCATGACGAGCCCCTACTCGCAACCTGAAGTATGCTTGACATTACGGAGGCAGTTAGGATT
>MNCI01026140.1:32507-83898 GCA_015680685.1 Gnetum montanum
ATTGCGACCCATGATACAACGTGGGTGCCTTATCGTGGTGCCTTAACGCGGCCGCCAGCACTATGAGCAATTCATGTCTCATCAATTGTCNGATTGTAAATGGATATGACAAGGGATGGTTCACATATATATTCATGAATCAATATGGATCACTATTTATTAATAGTACTCATAGTTGAATTTCCTTTAACCTTGTACTTAGCCACATGATGAATTATTTTTAATTACTTAGATTATCCAATACTATGTGTTAGAGTTTAGTGTTACACCTTCTTTAGGGAACTCTAATATACAGGATCTATATATAGAGTCAAGGGAGTATTTGTAACTTTGATCTATAAGTTAACAATAATTTGTAATCCTTTTATAGTTACAAGTATTGTAAGTCTTATTAACAATGTATGAATCCTCTTTTGTAATGAATAGACCCATATTAATCTAGTTTGTAAATTAACACTAATGATAGGCTATCATAAATAGTCTATTGTTGTGACTGAAAATGTCGACGGCTGGAATGAATGCCGAGGGGTCATCGGTTGGCGACAACCTCGACCCCGTATCCACGGGAGGGCCGTGCTGGATGGGACAGATACAGGGTGCACTGAATGGTTTGGTCGATTAGACATGGACTTAGTCAGCGTCTATATAGCCTTTTGCAATGTATGAAAATGTAAAAACGGGATTTATTGCAAGAGACGATGCTCAAATGTATAAAAGGCAAAAAAAATGATGTAAAATGTAATAATAAGCAAGAGATAAAGTAAAAATGCAGTTAGAAAATTTCACCGCTTCGAGGCTACAACTTCGCTCTGTCAAAGTGGATACAGTCAGTTGCACAGCGCTAGGAGGTGCAGAGATCCTGAGAGTAACCAAGACGTGTAGAGCGAGACGGCTATGCGTTTGAATGCGGACTCAAGCGTTAACAATGCTCAATGCTACCAAGGTGGTAGGGAAGAGCTAAACATAATGCCAATTGAGGATGCTAACTATTTGCAATGTCAAACAGAGAGCTTACAATGCTCCAAATTACAATTGCTAGAAGTCTAGAAATTCGGAAAGAAGACCAAAAAGAGGACCCTTTGAACATTGCACGTTGGGGTATTTATAGGGCCAAGAGCATGCGGAAGGGGTGGTTTTGATGCCACATGTCTTGGGCCCACACTGACTTGTCTGCACTGCACGTGCCTGCATGACCGTTGGGTGAGCCTGCCATGCTGTAATTATGAACCTGCCATGCTGTAATTGTGTTGTCAAAGTAATGGTCAATTAGGTGAAGTGCATTGATGTCACACAACCACCTACTATGCTCCACCATGCTTCATAGTGTAGCATGTTTGGTGGCGTAGCGTAGCATCTTGCTATGTGTTTCGTTGCATGTATTGAAAACTTTCGAAATGCACTGGTTGTTCAATGCATGCTTGCTACGCTATGCTATGCTACGTAGCATAGCGACTGGCTTTAGTCGCAAAATCGTTGCCAATTTACGAACTTTGCCCTTTTGCACTGCGAAACTCACGAACTTGCCGATCCCGCACTTTGAGTTGCCTTCTATCAACCTCCACAAAATTGCTACGCCTCATTGCACCATGTAGCTTAGCGTAGCGTAGCAACAAGCATGGCCTAATGTTAGCCAAGTTCACCACTTTCTAACAGAAGGAGACATTATCCAAGGACTTAAAGTCGAGTGAGGGGATTAATCGTGCAACTCTTGCTACGCTGCATAGCATAGCGTAGCATGGCACTTCGTTCTGCAATAGCTTTTTGAAGCTTGCTACTCTACATAGCGAGGCGTAGCGTAACGTAGCAAACTTCGTGACTTAGAAAACTTGCCGAACTGTTTTGCACATTTTAAGTGCTGTTGTTGACTCCGCGCATCACTTCTAAGCAAGCTATCGAATGGGCAAACTACTTAGGTGGACAAGCAGGATGATCTGTAGAGCCTATTTACACCTAAAGTAGAAAATTTTCCGAACTGGCTGGCCTAAGTTCAGAGAGTTCTCCTCCCGAAGAACTACCGTAGCGTTGCGTGGTCTTCAAAGACCTGGTGAAGTAAGAATGCCTTTAAATTTTGGGGTGTTTCATCTATGATATGCTATTGATTACTAGTTTTGTTTTTGGTATATCATAACATCATCTTTGTACTTACTATTACCTTAGTCTTTGCTATACCAAATTTATAACAACTTCTTATGTTTCAATGGTGTTGTTCCTTCCTTTGGAAATACTACAATGTTTATATTGTTGTATTATTATCTTGCATTGTGGGCTCTTGGCACACTTATGATGCTCATAATTAATTCCTTATCCTTAGTCTCAAGTGGACCGGGCTACTTTGGGCTTCTTTAGTAATCCAAAGCTAAGTTAGTTTAGTTGTTCTTCAAAAATTAATGGACTACTATCTTAATTGTATCCTACCCTTGTCTCCTTCATAGCTACTTCTTTTAGGAATCTTCTATTTGGGTTCACTGTGCTTAATTTCTTTAATCTTTTTCTTATGCACTAATCCTTCTTTTAATGTTGGGCATATCTAAGACTTTAACTTCTCTTATCTTTATGATCTAAGATTAACATTTCTCCTCAAGTACCATTTGGAAATGCTAGGAGTCTCTTTACAAGAATACACCTTACTAGCATTCCCTTTTTCTTCTTCTACTTATCTCATGTGATCTTACAAACCACTACCATATTTTTCTTGACTTACAAATATTTCTCCTTATTGTTGTTATGATACACCAATTTTATTTATATGTTGATTCCCACATAATTCTATCTTCTTTATGAGGTATACTTTAAGACTTCTTTCTACCTTATAAATAGTTACAACTCTTGATGCATCATTAGAAAATTTCATAGTTATTATATGATTACATTAAGAAACTAATAATTATATCTTAATTAGAGGATAAATTCTAACACCTTATCATTACCATGAACTAATATAAATTCATGTTTATTTATGGTATATATGGTCAAATTCCTTCTAACCTTGTATTTAGCCAAGTGATGGCCTACTTTTAAGTGATTAGATTATCCAATACCATATCATTACCACTACCAATGTCTATCTACCTATACTGATCATTCAAATTATTCAAACTAGTTAAATGAAAACATAGTTTCTCAATTACATTTTCAAAGTGTTTTTGTCCAAGTGAGATTGAAATTAGTTTCTTTAGAAAATTAACATCAAAGTAATATACCTTTATAAACATTTAGAAATTTGTATTCATTAATGAGACATAAAATTTATTAAGAATTAACTTGTTATTGTAATGAAATTGAAGCTAAAGATTTTATTACATTTTTAGATAAAAAATTAATTAGACATGTAGTACATTCATCTCATGTAGTACATTCATCACTGGATGCAACAAAAATAAAGCATATAAATATTTGGTTACAATTATATATTTCGAATGGTAGTTACAAAAAACATTATTCTCATCCTCAAGAGCATGTGTTCCCTTCTCTAAGGAGGTTAATTCATCTCCCACTTTTATCTTAAGTTGATGTGAACTCAAATGAAGCTTTCTAATCAAGCTACATGATCTTATTAGAGATTTAGCTATAAAATAATAAACCTTTAAGTAAAAGTTCTTCTTGACTTTCATATTTGACCACAACTTTTCTTATGTCATAAGATTACTTTGTATTTTTACATTTCACCATAAGCCTTTTTGCGAAGAGATGCATAATACTTCATTGAATATAAATTTAATTGATTATAATGACCTTATACAATGATTAGAGTAACAATGCTATAAAGGCAATGATTAGACGTAGGATGAAAAAAAATTGCCTAGACTAGAAACCCATGAAAAGAGATTTGCGCTTGTTTAATCAACTCCATCATCATGATGGAAAGTAAATTGCACATAAAGAGAAAGTTTATTTTTAGCTTAATAATTGGAGATTTGTGGCTTTGTCATGATAAACCATATGAACTATTCAATTATTTAATATCATACATATTTATTTCATAGTTAAAGTAGGACCACATCAACATTTGTTTCCTATAACACAATGTAATGTTTCCATTTGGCCTATTCAATCTGCAATGTAATAGCGTTCATTCATATTGAAATCATATGACAATTATTTTTAGAGCCATTCCCTTTCAAAGTTCAAACTAAACTAAAATAAAATAAAATATGATTTCTTTCATTATCATTAATTTTTAATAATGTCATGTTTTTTTATTCTTTTAATTTTTAAGCATTGTCTGTAAAATGATTAATAAAGGACATCACATAATTGTTATTCTTTGCTTAAAGAAATTGAATTCTCTTTAAGCATATTTTTCACCTAATGTGTGGTACAAGGCTATCTTCCAAAAGAGCATACAAATTTCTTTAGTAGGCCTTTAATGCTACTCGTAGTGCATGTGTATGTTTATGCACATCACAAAAATGCATGCATGCATTGTGGAAAAAATTGTAGAAAAAATTCCAACTAAGCATGCATGCATTGTAGAAAAAATTCCAAAAAGAATTCTATCTATTTCTACAAGCAGCAAAAATTTAAAAACTAAAATACTTAAACTTGGAAAATCAAAAACTTGATATTGTAACCTCTATTTTATCATTTCAAGTATGTACCACTATTATAGCTACCAAAGTTGTGATGAAAATTAATTTTTATATTATTTAAATATTTGTTCTTGGGACCCATCCTTACCAGGCATGATGGATGATGGCCATCAAAAGTAGTGGTACATATATTTATCCATAATGCATGCTCACACGCCATGTGCCTAAATATACACATGAAAGTAGCATTAAAGACATAATAAAGAAATTTGTATGTTCCAGGTTTCCCTATTAGGATTTTGTGCTTAGAATCCGCTGTAGTCCATTTTGTTGATCTGGTTTGGAAAATATACCTAGATATTTGCTTCCAGCACGTATCGTTATCGTTTATTTTTTCACGGAAATGCACGATAACTTTTACGCATAAAATATATAGTATACATAAATATTTGTAAAATCTGAAATTTTAACAGAGTGATATACTGTCGATCATGTCTCCCAACTCGCCTTTGTGACCATTAGATGGAGAGACATCCCCAGGACTTTTAAACGTGATGCATGATTCTTGACGTACGTCCTTTACACCAGATCGTTAACTACGTTGATAGTAAACTTTTTATTACGTTGATAATGAACACGTAACAACTCCAATACGTTTTTATCAACAAAGCAACAATATTCTTGGAACCAAGTACCATTTATGCAAAAGGGTAACGATTCTTTAATAACTTTTTTACGGTTGTCGGTTGCAGCCATATACTCTTCACAAAGCATAATATACGTTTCCGTCTTGCTGGCGGGAAGGAGCTTTGAACTAAACCTGCCTGAAACTATACACTTCTGAGGAGCAGCAGAGGAGCAAAGGTACCGTATAAATTATTCAAATGAGCAAGCAAAGGTAGGTGCTTTATTTAACGTTATAATACACAGATTTATGGAACATTTCAATAATTTATGTAGGTTTGTAAAATCATAAAATAAAAATTATTTGAATTTTTTAAAAATGTAAAATTTTTAAAACAATTTTATTTGAATAGGATTAAGAAAACCTTAATGTAAAAGCAAATTACTTAACAACTACTAGTGTTTAGCACTTTGCAAAATTACTAGACCAAGAATAGGATCTTATTGTTGATTATGTGGTGGTTAAAATAAGTAGATGGCTTAAAATTCTTGATGAAGAACAAATTTGTTTAGTATGTAATCAATATAATATCAAAGACAAACACCACACTTGATGAGTGGTAAGCACATAATTGTTGCTAGGTTACCATTGGTGGGATTATATGTGTTATGCTCAAAAATAGTTGTACCTATAGCACCATAACTATTATGCATATGATTATAAATGATTAATTAAATGCATGGGAAATTAAGCATTTAAACTAAGTGCATGGAAAATAAATTGTATTGAAAGAAAACTCTATGCTATGTCAAAGTGCTGTAATGGAATAAAATAGTCTCAATCTTTATTGTTGGTCTTGAAATGTATCTAAGTACATAGTGTTGGGATCTGAAAAATGAATCCCTTAATGAAAACTTTGAAACTCTAAAAACATTTAAAGAAAATATTCAAAACTTGGTTTACCACAAGTTGTGGTTTTCAAAGTTCATGGTGTTAAAAAATGTTCAAAAATTTTAAAATTGAAAACACAACAGGTTGTGGTATGTTCACCATGATAATGGCATAGGGACATGGAAGAAACGTCTACCTTTATTCTAATAAATTTTTGAATTGGTATACCTTTTATAAACAAATTTTTTTGATAAAATAGTTGCAAATTAAAAATACTTTGGATAACCATGAAAGGTAGTAAAATATTTAAGTTATTTATTTTAAATAATCTTTATATTAAGTTTGGTTGATGATGAGTGGAAAGGTATCCCTATGCTCAACCATACGAATATGAGCGTCCACACATGATCTGGTCAAATTCCAAGGACTAAGTGCTAATGCGCTTTTGTGCAACAAGGACGGGTTAGTCAATTGTTGTCTTCCCAAGCTTACTTGTATAGCACGATTGTATAGTTAAGTAAACTTGAGGTAGATGATTTTTTATATATTTTTATGTTTTATGGCCTGGTGCTACAAAGGGAGAAGAGAGAGAGATAACTAAGTAACTAATTTAGTTTAACTACTCAACCATGCTTTAACTAGTCCTAACACCAACATCTGTTCTCACTTGTTGTACACATCATGAACCAGTGCAACACTACTGGGATTACCAAATGCTAATCATTACTGGGTTACCAAGTGTTACACACATGCTCGAAGTAATCATACTGAGTGTGCTTACTTATGAGAGTTATAAGGTAAGAGAGAGAACATTAATTAACTAAGGAAAGCATTAAATAAATGTAATTAATATTAATTAATATATTCTAGATGCTACAAGGTTTATCACAAAGTTCATCTTTATTGCTGTACACAAGGTGTGCTTAGGTACACACTGCTCAAATGAGGATTCATTCACTTTATGACTCCTACTGCGGACACGCAGAAATAATTCTAACTTTGAGAGGAAGAAAAGGCAAGAGTTCGGGTAAGGGGCTAAGACTAATTAACAAACTACTCAACAAAAAGCTACTCAAACCAAGTGCACCCACTCTTATTTATAGGCAACAAGACAAGCCTCGATATTGGATGCTCGATATCACTTGGAAGGCCCTGATATCACATACCCGATATCGTGGCTCATCATACCCCCACAACTAAATGAAAACTCATCCTCAAGTTCCTTACAAAATATTGGGAAGGTATGGGATTATTGACTGAATGAGAACTGACAATGATAGGGAATAATAGACTCAAAGTGCCCAGTGAACAGATTGACAAACATATTATAACATTGGTGTTCATGCCCTTTGTGGTGAACACTGTACATAGATGACATCTAGGCCTTCATTCGATGGCTTGAAAAGAGAGAAAAGAAAATGAGGTTCATTGCTACTGACATCGCAATTGTACCTTCCGTTGTTTATCCATAACCATGTGATGAAACTTGTTCCCAGTGTAAATGCTCTAGCTCCAGTCCATCCTGAGTGCTTCCTCCTATCCCCGTCCATTATTCATGTAATCACCATTAGCACACATAACACAATCACAAATGAGTAAGGATAGGTAAGCCACAATGCATTTGATACCTTGCCTTCATATAAAGTGCATTGGCTGAGTTGTGGTTATGGCAGAAACTGGGTTAGAGGTTTATCACTGATAACTAACCAAGGTGTAGGGGTGATACAAGTAGTAAAATGGAAAAATTTGTGATAGGGCCCCCATGACTAAGAGCGAACCTCCAATAGCAATAGGGTGGAAAAGTATAGGGAACAAGAAAAATGGGAAAAATAACAATGGCGATGCCAATAAAATGGATGCCATGGATGGGGATGAAATGAGAAATTGTTGATTGCAAGAAATGTTTAAGGAAAAGAATTTAACAATTGCACCATAAAGGAATGTCAGTGTGTCCTCCCCAAAGCAGGTTCATGCCTTTTATGATCTGAAAAACCCCCCAAACCAAAGAGTTCATAGGCTCTAGTGATGACATATGGAAACAAGGGTTAAAGACTTACCCACAAGAATTTACCAAGGAAAAATAATGTATCAACAAAAATATAGACTAATCATAAAATTGGCAATGAAGTGGGAAATGGAAAGAAAGATGGAGAGTAGAAAATGGAATGGAATCCTAAGAGCAAGGTTGTGTAGAGTCCCTTGTGTATTTTATGGTTAAGGTGACTGAGTAGAACTCATTCCAAAGCTAGACTCAAACCAACCACATTTAGTGACCTCACATCAATGCCCTTGACCAATATATCCTCTTGAAGCAACAAGAATGCTTCCCCAAAGAGTCACCACCATTCCAAGGAGAGAAAGATAGAGAAGTAGGAAGCGCTAAGGGTCATTAGTTAGAGGGAACCTTCAGGCATGGGTAACATATCTTTCCAGTGCCATAACTAGTGCTTGTAGCCCATATTTCTTTATTATGTCTAAGGGGTGTGCTTTGAATTCTCACTAGTTTTTTTTTTCTACATGAAAACCACACCATGCAAAGACTTATTTTTATTCACTTAGCTTCTTGATATTTGATCAATGGTAGAATGGAAGAAAACCCTTGAAAAGCATCCAAGTACTTAGGAGAATAGCCAGCACATGTGCATCGAATCCCCTTGAAGTCACACCCTTTTTAACCATTGAGTTCTTCCTTGGTTTGAAGAATACCAAGCCACCAATTTATTAATAAGTTTATTTATAAAAAGGGATAGTATAGTTCTAAGCCAAGGGAGACCACATAGTTGAATAGATGAATGGACAATGTGGACTCATTACCTATTTTATCAAAAGAACCATATCTTAGTATCAACATTGAAAATCAAAGGTTAAAACCAAACATTAGCAATCAACATTATTATAATACAATCCACCATCATAAGCACTTATTTTAAGATGAATAAAATTAAATCAAATAAAGAAATAGTAAAATTGTGAACAATGGTGTAAAACAAAAAATAAGTAAATATGAAAAAAATTGTAAAAAAAATGTGTAAAACAAAAATAAAAAAGGAACTAAGGGCTTTAAATGGTTAGCATTTGTGGCCATCTCCCCCAAGACTGAGGTGGTAGGAGGCAATCCAAAATAGGGAGCAAGGTTGTCCACCAATAGAGGTAGCCTTGGTACTAGTTGTCCTAGGCTCATGGAAAGGTTTGGTTTGTTGGATGTTGACCAATAGTTTCTTGTCCAGGCTATCAGGTTTGTAAATCATCATGATCCTTGAAGGAAAAGTTGCATGAATGATATAAGGTCCTTTCCATAGCATTTGAAATTTAGTTCATTGAGGCACATGTATTGGATTCTAGTAGAGAACCTTATCTCTTGGTTGATATTTAACTTTCCTAATCCTTAGGTCATGACATTGTCTATTAAAAGCCTTGTGCAATTCGTTAGATGATAGGGTGACTAGTCGATTCTCATCTAGCAAGTTAAGGTTCATTAGCCGTTCTTTTTGTGCTAGATCAAGGTCAAGGTTGAGATCACATTCCATGAATAGTGTACAAAGTTTTGCTTGAATAGGGAGCATTGGAAGTTTACCATATAGTAACTCATAGGGGGAGTAGCCTATAGGGAGTTTCCATGTAGAGCAGTATGCCCAAAGACCATCATTCAATTTGGTGCTCCAATCTCTCCTATACTTGCCAACAATTATTGTTAATATCTTTGTAATCTTCCTATTGGTGACCTCAGCTTGACCATTTTCTTTAGGGTGGTATGGTGTAGTCAGTTTATGCTCAAGCCCTAAGCATTGCATTAATTTCCAAAAGTTCGCACCTGTGAAGTGTGTACCATTGTCTGAAATTAGTGCACACGACATGTCAAACCTGTTTACAACTTGTTTTTGAACAAATCATGTAGCTACTTTTAACAGTGGCTACTTTTACCCATGATGTACAATCCTTAACAGTGGCTACTTTTAACAAATCATGATGTACAATCCTTAACAGTGGCTACTTTTACCCATTTTGTGATGTAGTCAATGGTAATAATGATGTAGGCTTTTTTATTGGACATTGATGTAACAGGCCCTCTAAAATCTATTTCCCAAATATCGAAGGGTTCAAAAGGTTAAATCCATTGTTGCGGATCCTCCATTCTAGCAGTCATTCCCTCATCATGTTGACATTACTCACAAGATTGGACAAAATGATGGGTGTCCTAGAACAATGTAGGCCAATAATATCCTACAAGAAAGATTTTAATGGTTGTTCATCTTCCAACATAATGACCCCCACAAGGACCCTCATGAGCATCTTGAAGAACTCGTAATTGATCCACCTTGGGAACACACCATCAGAACAAGCCATCAAGACATACTTTATAAAGTTGCCCATTGATCTCCATAAAATACTTGGCTCGGTGAAGAAACTATTGTTTCTTTTTTAATGTCTAACCCTTGTGGTGTTTGTTATGTAAGGAGATAGGTGAGAATACTATTATATCTATTTGTCTCCATGGTCAATTGATTAGTTACTACACTTGAAAAGATGAGTTCATTAGGGAAATGATCAAAGAGTGGATATTCATCTTCTTTGTTGTCCCATTGCAACTGAGATAAATGATCAAAAACTACGTTCTTGGTGCCTTTACAATCAATCATTGTAAGATCGAACTCCTATAAGATTACAATCCATCGTATGATGCGAGGGATCACTGTTGGTTTATTCATTACAAAGCTTATTACACTATGATCTATGTGCATGAATACCTTATAGCCTAAGACATAGTGCCTAAATTTTTCTAGTGCAAACACTATAGCAATTAATTCTTTCTCTATTGTGGTGTAGTTAAGTTGTGCACCAGCAATAATCCTACTTGCACAGTGGATGTAATAAGGACATTTTTGGTCATCTAATTGTGTAAGTACGGCTCCTAAAGCATAGTTGGATGTATCAGTCATTATGTGGAATGGTTTGGACTAGTTATGAGCTTGTAGAATGGGTGTTTCTATGAGCTTCTGTTTTAAAGTTTGGAAATCTAGTTTGCATTCCTTGGTCCATTCAAAAGGTACATCCTTTTTCGTTAGTTTAACCAATGGTTTTGCAACCTTTGAAGAGTTCTCAATAAACCATTTGTAGTAGCTAGTGTGTACAAGGAATGACAAGATATCTTTTATAGTTTCAGGTTGCCGAGTGATTCCTTGGATGATTTTAATCTTTTTGGGGTCTACCTCTATCCTTGTTTGCGAAATCTTATGCCCTAGTACAATGCCTTCTTGGACCATTAAATGGATTTTTTTCCAACTGAGCCTTAAGTTGGTTTCTACACATCATTTTAGTACTTACTCTTACTAGTCCAAGGCTTGATCAAAGTTCTCTTCATAGGTGGAGAAATCATCCATGAAGACCTCCACATTGTTTCCTATTTGCTGCTAGAATATGCTTAGAAATAATTGTTGAAACATTGTAGGGGCATTACACAAGCCAAACAACATTTTTTTGTATGCAAATGTTCCCCAAGGACTAGTGAACATAGTCTTAGCTTTGTCTTCTAGGGCTATTTGTATTTGGTTGTACCCACCGTACCTATCCAGAAAACTATAGTAGTGATGCCCTACAATGGTGTCTAAGAATTGGTTGATGAATGGCAACGAAAAGTGGTCTTTGAATGTTGCCATATTTAGTAGCCTAAAATCTATGCACACCCTTCATTTACCTTCCTTCTTAGGCACAATAACTAAGGGACTAACCCATTCACTATTAGCAATGGGGTATATGAACCTAGCTTTTAGAAGCTGTTCAATTTCTTCCTTAACCACTTGCTTAAGCTTTGTGTTAAGTTGCCTCTCCGGTTGTCGTTAAGGCTTCATGGAGGGATCAGTGTAAGTTTTGTGTTGGCATATCTTAGTATCTATTTTGGTTAATTCAGGATATAACCATGCAAAGGCTTTTGACCATTTTTTTATCACTTTTAGTAGTCTATCTTTTTGTTTAGGAGCGAGACTAGCATTAAGAATTACTAATTTTCCATTCTTGAGAAATGTGTATTCCATACTGGTGGGCAATGGTTTTAACTTAAGGGGCTCTTGATTAAACTTATTATGGATTTCCAACTTTTCCCAGTTGATATTGTCAATGTCAAGACTTGGAAGTTGGTGATAGGCTTTCTCTAATGTGTCTATGCTATCGATGTAAGTGCAAGTCAAACCCTCAGTTGGTTCCATGCATATAGTTGAACTACTCTCTTGATTAGTTGTCAGCCATTGGGTGCCTTCTTGTCTTGTGGTTGCTACATATAGGCATCTTTGTATATTAGTCACTTGTGCACACTGATTTCATGTAGGCAATGTTAAACATTGTACAAACCATGACTTTTGCATGCAATTACACCATGTGTCACTATATATGATGCATGGAACTTTCTTCTTCTCGATATTTCCAAACATATTTTCCTTTGATATTTCCAAGGAAAGATTGCAGATTTCTAGGCATGCATCAACTATGCTTAGCCATGCTCTTCCCATTATGATTGGGAAGTCCCCCTTACCGTTGTTCACTTGAATAACTAGGAAGTTAGCTGGATATGACCATTCACAAACAGTGGTGACAATGTCCTTCACTAGTCCTAATGGGATAGTGATGGGCTAGCTAGCCAACTCTAAATGAATGTTACTCTTTCTTAATGGAGGTAGGTTCCAAGCTTTGTACATTTGTTGAGAGATTAAGTTGACACTGGAACCTGAATCCAAAAGAGCTTTGCATGGTTCATTCCCAACAATCTATAGATATATAAGAGGGTTCCCAGGATCTGAGAATTTCCAAGAAAGATTGCTAGCTTTTATACAATTGGTAACGGCATGAGTTAACATGAATGTATGCATTCAATGTGGCCTTTGGGTTGAAAGGAGTTCTAAAGTTTTCATTGGTGATGAGGTGTTTACAGAATTACCCACTTGTGACTATAGGGTCTTGATTGGACTATTGGTTCTAAAGAAAGGTCTCTTATTTGTGCAATTATTTGGACCAATAGTAGGATGATAATTAATAGCTCTTGTATCATTGCATTGTTGTGGCTGGGAAGGGAGCTCACTCTGCATGGCTGGAGTAGGTGGTAATAGAGTTAAGCGTGGAAGAGATGCAGTTAGATGAGAAGGATGGTATGTTTGTGGAACATCACCCCTAGGAGAAGGAGTCTTATAATACTCATGTGTTTGGTAGTGAGGTTGAGGGGTGACATGACCAGTAGAGTCACGTGGTATTGCACGTAATATCTATACAAGTTATGTTAATGGTAAGGATACTATTGCCATGGTGGTGGCATTCCCCATGATTGTGGGTGCTGCCACTATTCATACTGTTCAATTGTTTGTGGTGGAGTTCCACTTGGATAATACGTTAAGGGTTGGTGGAACTATCTTGGATTACCTTGGGAATAAGGTAACCTTTGGGGTGTTTGCCTTCTGTTCAATCATGGGTTGAGTGCATACACCCCAGACTCTTGCAGATGTGAGATTATAGGGCAACATCACTTAGGATGGTCATATTGGCATATCTTGCATCCACTATCATTATCTATATCTGAATCCATAACCTCTTCGATGATGGCAACTTTTTCCTTACCCCTGTTGCATGCATATTCCGCTTCTCTCTTTTTTCTCTTTTTCCATTTACTACCTTACTCTCTAGACTCCTCTAATATTTTGAGAATGGTTTGAAATCTATTATCTAGGGAGTCTCACATTTAGTCTACCTTTTCTGATACCTCTGATGCCAACTTTTGAATAGGCAAATTTTTCCTATTCACCATCTCTTCGAGTGGTTACTCTTCTTCATCCTCACAAAATGTCACTCCCTTCTTTCAGAGGGAAGGATCTCTATTATATTTCTATGCACTCTCTATTTTCCTTATCTCACCCTCATCTTTAGCAACTTACTCTAATAATCTTTTTACTTGATGGATCCTAAGCTCAGATAGCCTTCCTTGGGCATACGTCCCAAGGGTTCTTCACGTTTCATGCCTAAGCCCATCTATGAGATGGCATAGTTGATCTCTCTATGAATAACCATGGCTAGGAAAATAATGTAATATTGCATAATATTGGCCCATGGTAGCATCCAAGGGTTCATGCCCTCCTTGGTTCCATCCTTGGATTTGCTTTCCCAGGTTGGACGCTCGGGAGTACATTTGGTACTTATCGTTAAACAATTCTAACATGGTACTCCACCTACAAATGGATTCCAGTTCTAAGGACCAGTACCAGCTCTCTGCTTCTTTGACTATTTTCTACGAGAATAAATTTAGTTTTTGCTATTTTTTTTCTATGTTTTTTAAGACACATGCATCATGGAATTCTTGTAGATAATTTTGAGAATCAACGTTGTATCCCCGTTCAAATCGTGGGATGTTGTTCATGTCTAATCTCTTGATCCTACTATCTTTTTGGTGCCTTGTTGGAATTCTAATAGCCTCAGTTATGTCTAGCATACTTCAAGTAGCGAGTAGGGGTTCATCATGATCATCCCATCGGTGGTGTCTATGATGCCTATGTTGTTCACTACTCTCCCTTCTTTTGTGTTGTGATTCTCTAGAGTGCCTTCATCCCCTTTCTTGACTATTTCATCTCTAACTCCTATTTCACCTACCCTAATCCTCATGGTCTTTTTCCCTACGATTGCATCTGGATCTTGAAGGAGAGGATGAAGGAGATGATGANACATAATATTGGCCCATGGTAGCATCCAAGGGTTCATGCCCTCCTTGGTTCCATCCTTGGATTTGCTTTCCCAGGTTGGACACTCGGGAGTACATTTGGTACTTATCGTTAAACAATTCTAACATGGTACTCCACCTACAAATGGATTCCAGTTCTAAGGACCAGTACCAGCTCTCTGCTTCTTTGACTATTTTCTACGAGAATAAATTTAGTTTTTGCTATTTTTTTTCTATGTTTTTTAAGACACATGCATCATGGAATTCTTATAGATGATTTTGAGGATCAACGTTGTATCCCCCTTCAAATCGTGGGATGTTGTTCATGTCTAATCTCTTGATCCTACTATCTTTTTGGTGCCTTGTTGGAATTCTAACAGCCTCAGTTATGTCTAGCATACTTCAAGTAGCGAGTAGGGGTTCATCATGATCGTCCCATCGGTGGTGTCTATGATGCCTATGTTGTTCACTACTCTCCCTTCTTTTGTGCTGTGATTCTCTAGAGTGCCTTCATCCCCTTTCTTGACTATTTCATCTCTAACTCCTATTTCACCTACCCTGATCCTCATGGTCTTTTTCCTTACGATTGCATCTGGATCTTGAAGGAGAGGATGAAGGAGATGATGAAGGTGAAGAAGAAGGAGGACCATCACCATGATGGTTCCTGCTACCTTTTCTTTGGTGGTCATGGCCTTGCTCGTAGTTACAATCAGCATGTCCATTTTTATCATGCGTGTGTATTTCTTTGTCAAACACTTTTCGTCCATTGGTATCAGAACCTAGGTTATGGATGGTTGAATGAAGGTTCTGATACAAAACCCCTTGACGAAAGTCAACAGGAGGAACATCGTTTTGTGGGAAACCTCCTGAGGTAGGTTCACCACCCTCATTTCCACTTATGACATGTGGGACATTCTGAGACAACTTTCCCTTCATGAATCCATGACATCTCTCCTGTTGTAAGTCCCTTTAACGTTGTACCTCCATGGGTCGGTACTCTCTTGAGTCATGATCATGCACAACATACTTTTCTTGTAAGTGTTGCATACCAATTTGTGTGAGATCACGAAGAAGCATGCCTGAGACTAAGCAATCAGGAGGTAATACTATGTTACCTTCTAAATCTTGTCAATGTAGTTGTTCATCTTGATGGTGGATAAAGGTAAAGTTTGGTTCATATTCATTGGGATGAACATATACCACATGGAACTATTGAGGGACTAGTAGATTATCATGTGTACTATGCCTTTGATTGTTCCTTATATCAAACCTAGGTAGTGAAACACTTTCGTACAAAGAAGGAGACATTATTATCTATTTAGTGTGCAATGTATTATATATTATTATTTTTTTCTTGTAACCAAGCCTAAGGGTTTGTTCCAATGATGAGAAAGATTTCCTAAGTTCTAATTAGCACACAATCAACAAAAGTCCCTGGCAATGATGCCAATGATGAGTGACGAGGTATCCCTACACTGAACCATATGAATACAAGCGTCCACGCATGATCTGGTTGAATTCCAATGACTAAGTGCTTATGCGCTTTTGTGCAACAAGGACGGGTTAGTCAATCATTTTCTTCCCAAGCTTACTTATATAACACGATTATATGGTTAAGTAAACTTGAGCTAGATGATTTTTTATATATTTTTATGTTTTATGGCCTAGTGCTATAAAGGGACGAGAGAGAGAGAGATAAGTAAGTAACTAATTTCGTTTAACTACTCAACCATGCTTTAACTAGTCCTAACACCAACATCCGTTCTCACTTGTCATACACATCCTGAACAAGTGCAACACTACTGGGATTACCAAATGCTAATCATTATTGGGTTACCAAGCATTACACACATGCTCAAAGTAATCGTACTAAGTGTGCTTACTTATGAGAGTTATAGGGTGAGAGAGAGAACATTAATTAACTAAGAAAAGTATTATATAACTATAATTAACATTAATTAATTTGTTCTGGATGCTACAAGGTTTATCACAAAGTTCGTCTTTATCACCATACACAAGGTGTGCTCAGGTACACAATGCTCAAATGAGGATCTGTTCACTTTATGACTCCTACAGTGGGCATAAAAAAATAATTCTAACTCTAAGAGGAAGAAAAGACAAGAGTTTGGGTAAGGGGCTAAGACTAATTAACAAACTACTCAACAAAAAGCTACTCAAACCAAGTGTGCCCACTCTTATTTATAGGTGACAAGATAGGCCCAATATCGAATGCCCGATATTACTTGGAAGGCCTCGATATCACGTGCCTGATATTGCAAATGTGATATCGCATACTCGATATTGTGGCTCTTTAGTCAAGAAGCCAACTACCAATCATAAATCAATAATAATAAGTAATATTCCATCTATAATGCTCCAGGGAGAGCCTATTCATAACACTAAATAATATTTTAGTTTTTGCATTGTATGTATGTGCTAGAACCTTTTATACTATCATGCTTGCCAATTTTACGTTTGTGTATTCATTTAAGAAATAAATTGTATAGCTAAGTATCTCTAGTAAATAGTTTTATATATACGCATGTAGAGGAGTTGGTAAGTATGTATACCTTTCTTTACAAGAACAAAGAAGATTCTTTAGAACAAGTTATAGATATATATGATAAATATATAACTAAGCTAGCTTTAGGCTTGTTTTCTTAGTGTATTCTAAAATATTATTCAAATAACATATTTTAATAGATATCTTGCTTATATCTTGTCTACCATTTTGAAATTCCTTAAGCATTCCAAACTCATCAAAAATACATGTTTTCATCTCAACATTCCCATGTCTCTAACATGTTATGACACACATGTTATAAATTCTAATTGAATAAGGAAAATTTTTTGCTTAAAAAAATCTCTATACATGCTCAAATATTTCAATTTTATAATAGTTCCTTCCTTAATGATAATGATTCAAACTAGAAGTATATGAAAGTGAAGCTTCCCAACTACAAACATAAGGTAAGGTAAAAGTATTAAAGTCTTGATCCTAGTGCACCATGGACTAGGCTATAGCAGGAACTTCAAGAGCATGTACATATATGATGAACTATATTTTGCCTAGCTCCAATATTAGATACCTGATATCAGGGCCTAAGAAGTGATGTTGGATATTCAATATCATAGGATGTGTGCTAACCTATAAATATAGCACTTGGGCACACAGTTTGGGAAATAAGTTTATCATAGCATAGTAGAGCTCTTGTAATTTCTTTTCTCTAGGGTTAGAATATTTTCTAGAGTGCATGCAGTAGGAGTTATTAAGTGTATGGATCTTTATTCTAGCATAGTTGTACTTGAGCATTATTGTGTGTGTGGCAATAAAATGAGCTTTCTCATCAAACCTTGTAGCACCTTGGCTAGACTAATTATTTTATTTATGCATTTAATATTTTGCATAATTTTCTTTAATGCTTCTATGTAATTAAGCTAAATTTAGCTAGCTAGATTAAATATCAATTAATTAAGCACATAAGTACAACTGCTTCAAGCATGCACATGATGCTTGGTAATCCTAGCAATGCTTAATGTTTAGTAACCTAGTGGTGTTATATGTGTTTAGAATGTGCATAGAAAGTGGGACTGGATACTTATGTTAGGATAGTTATTTATTAATTAGCAATTAGATTAGTTAAATTGGTTCATAAATTACATTTCAACTTGTTGTTAATCATAAATGAATAAAATATAAAATAATAAAAATCATGTGACTTAATTACACTTAACCATACAATTAAGGTTCATAAGTGTAGTTAGGAAGACAATGATTGTCACGATTAGATTTCATGTCTTGGAAATAGTATACTTAGGAACTTAAGGTCTATAGAATTTGACTAGATCACACATGAATGGTTATGATTTGTATGGTTGGGTGTAGGGGTACCTCACCACTCATCATTGGCGTCATTGCCATGGACCTTTAGTTTGTTACATGTGTTATCTAGGACTTAGTGAAAAATTATTTAACATTTTTGAAGTGAGTCCTAAAGTCATATCATATATCAAAATAACTACAACAATTATAAGAAAGCACACTACATTTCTTATTTTCTAATACAAGATGTCTTCTTCTCATAGGAGTGATTCTCCATCCAAGTCTAACAGACCAAATCACTAGGTATCCCAAAAATATAGAGTGGTATATGCTCATCCTAATGAGTATGTACCTAATTTCACCTTCATCCTATACCATTAGATGGAGGACAACAATCATTGTGTTGTCACTTGATCGATCCATTCCTATGATGCTCCAACAAACTTTGATGTGGTTGGACATCCAAGGTCTTCATGTTGAATATGTTGTGCAAGATAGTGACACTAGGGATTATAATCCCACTAATGCACAATGTTTGAGAGATCAACAGTTAGAGCAGTTGTACACGTCTATAAAGGAGAAGTGGTCTAATGATTCTCTATTCTTGACATATCAAAAAGATGGTGAAGAACCCTTTTTTGGGGGGTTTCCATATAGAGATGTTTCTCTCTTTAACTTTAGTGAAGGAGGTCAAAACCAAAACTTGTAGTCCATGATACATAATCTTGGTTCTAGCATGAATAGATCCCATGAAAAATAGGGGCCCAAGGAGGAGAGTCATGGTAGGGATGCAGGCAACTAGCATGATCATGGCTATGACCATCAAATATGGGATGGCAGGCATCGTGATGATGCTAGTTCTTCTTCCTCTTCATCTTCATCATCATCTTCTTCCTCTTCTAGCTTTGAACATAATTGGGGGTGCAATTGTAATGGAGGTGATTAATGGGATTGAAATGATTGTAGGGACTATCGAGCAAGTCAAGACCCAAGGTGCAAGCATTCAGGAGAGGTCCATCTCCATGAACAAAGGGGTAGTAGAGGACATTCTCAGCACCAAGATCATGGCTATGATGAGCCTTTGCTTACTACCCAAAGCATGCTAAACATTGTATAGGTAATGAGAATTCCTACAAGGCACATAAAGGATAGCCAAATCAAGAGGCTAGACATGAATAATATTCTTAGGTTTGAAGGGGGATATAAATTAGATCTGCAGAACCATCTTTAGGCTTTTCAAAATTCATGTGCCTTGAACAACATAGAAAACAACTAGCAAAAGCTTAAGTTGCTTTCTAGGACATTCATCAAGGAAGTAGAAAGTTGGTACTAGTCCTTAGAACTAGAATCCATCAAACAATGGAGTATAATGCTTGAACTATTCAAATCCATGGATGGAAGCAAGGAACACATGAGTCTTTAGATGTTGCCATGGGTAGATATTATTTCTTATTACATCGATGCCCTAGCCATGGTTACTCTCAACAGGAACGACTTTGATGGGCTCTAATCAGAAATGAGGAGAACTCTTGGTGTTTATGCCCAAGGTCAATTGTCAAAGTTAAGAGCCCACCTAATTAAGTAAGTAGCAAAAGAAGAAGGAGAGTTGAGAAAATGTGAAAGTGTAGAGGAATATAACTGAGATCCTCCCATTCACAAGAGGGACACCCAATTTTGTGATAGTGAAGAGGAATCATCACTTGATGACGTGGTGAAATGGAAAACCTTGCCAATTCAAAAATTTACCTTTAAAATTTTGGTTAAGGTAAATCAGCTGTAGGACTCTATGAATAGTAGATTTCAAGCTATTCTGAAAATTATTGAAGAATCAAAAGAACAAGGTAGTGATCGTGATCACAGAAGGCAAAGGAAAGTTGAATGTGTCAATCAAAGGAGTAAGAGAAATATTTCTATAGTAGAGAAAGTTGTGGAAACTAAATCAGATGATGATGGTGGGTTTGACATCTGCCAATATGAACATCCTAAGGGATGTTGCCCCATCATGTCACACTTATAAGAGTCTAGGGTGTATGCTCTAAATCCATGACTAGCAAAAAGACAAACACCTAGAAGATTTCCTTATCCTCAAGGCAATCTAAGGCAGTTCCATCAACAACAAGAATATTATCTAAGTGGAACTCCACCACAACTGTATGAGTAGTATTAATAGTAGAAACACCACAATCATGGGCACTGCCATTGTCAAGGTAGTAGTGCCCTTACAGATAACCAAATCCATATGGGTATTACATTCAACAACCCCTATCTCCACGTGACTCTTCTAGTCATGTTTCTTTGTTCCAACATAACTACTACCCTCCTAAATATTATAGAAATTATTCTTCACATTCCAAGAGGGATATCACATGCTATACTTATCCTCCTCCTATTACTGTGCTTGTTTCTCCATCCTCAACATAGCTACCACTTGCTCCATCCATGCATGATGAACTTCCAACCTAGTCATAGGAACGCAATGCTACCAAGGCCTTGAATCTACAATCGGTTCATCAACCGAGTGGTCTGGACACTAGATCATGAAAAAGATCTTTTTTTTTACCCAATAGGCCACCTAAACCCTCACATATGCTTGTAGTTTGCAATCCTATTTCTCGATCTTCCTCTATATCTAATCCATTCAAGTTCCCTTCAAATCAAATATTGCCTAGAATCCATACTGTTATGCTCAATCATGTTGTATTTGATTGGATCTATGCTAGTAACCTTCCCAAGAAGTTAGCTAATCTTGGGAGTCCTCTTATTTATTTACATGTTGTTAGGAACGAACCATATAAATCTTTTCTTGATTTAGGTTTTGATGTGAAATTGATTTTTCATGAGATGTATATTGCTTGGAACTTTCTGCCTCTCAATAAGAGTAATATTTGATTGGAATTAGTAAACTAGTCCATTACTATTCCATTAGAACTAGTGGAAAACATTGTGACAATTGTTTGTGGGTGGTCTTATCCGACCAATTTCCTAGTAATCAAGGTTGAGAACTACAAGGGGGACTTTTCAATCATTATGGAAAAGGCATGGCTAAGCACTATTAATGTAAGAATGCACATCATTGATCTTTTCCTAAAGATATCTAAGAAAAATGCATTTAAAAAGATCGAGAAGAAGTGAGTTCCATGCATCGCATAGAGAGATACTAGGTGCAATTGCATGTAGAAACTCTGGTTTGTAAAATGAACATCTATTTTTGCATGCAAGTAGTATGCACATGAAGTAGATATTGAAATAGCCACAAAATAAGAGGGCACCTAATGGATGATTATTAATCTTAAAAGTAGCACAATGTGCATGGAACCTACTGAGAGCCTGACATTTGCTTATGTCATAGGCATGGATGAATTGGAGCAAGTTCATCACCAACTCTTTGCTAATGTAATTCATGATACTTATTGGAGAGATTTGGAAATTCCTAAAAATTTTAAGTAAGAGCTCGTTGAGTTAAAAAAAACTACTTGCTGACATGGAATATGCATTCTTTAAAAATGGGAAGTTGGTAATAATCAATGCAAATCTTACTCCAAACTAGAAATAGATGATGTTAAATGTGGTTGAAAAATGATCAACAACATTTGCTTGGTCAAATTATAAACTCACAAACATTGATCCTAGGATAAGCTAGCATCGCATGTACACTAACCTAGCCATGAAGCCAAAGAGATAGCCAAAGAGGTGATTGAACCCAAAATTGAAGTAGATAATCAAAGAGGAAATCGAACAACTCCTTAAGGTGAGGTTTATCGATCCCATTGTGGATAGTGAGTGAGTTAGTCCACTTGTGATTATGCTAAAGAAAGGTAGCAAGTGGTATGCTTACATCTATTTTTAGCTATTGAATATGGAAACATTCAAGGATCATTTTCCATTGTCATTTGTTAATCAGGTGTTGGACATCATATATGGGCATTGCTATTATAGTTTTTTGATTGGTTATAGTGGGTACAACCAAATCTAAATCATAAGATGCCTTTTGGTCTATGAAATACTTGTGTGACATTCCAATGCCTAATTTTAAGTATTCTTTAGCAAAAATTTGGTAGTGGGATGGACATCTTCATAGATGAATTTTCCACCTATGAAGCTACATTTGAGTAAGCCCTAGACTGCCTTGAGAAAATACTCAAAAGATGTGTGGAGACCAATCTTAGGTGTAATTGGTAGAAGAGTCATTTGATGGACTAGGAGGACATTGTATTAGAGCATGGAATCTCACAAGTAGGGATTGAGATTGATCCTAAAAAGATAAGAATCATCCAAAGTATTACACATCAACCAGAAACCCTTGGACACATTGGATACTATTAATGATTCATAGAGAATTTATCTAAGAGCACAAAACAATTGTTTAGGTTAACAAAGAAAGATGCTCCATTTTTCTGGACTAAGAAATATGAAAAATCATTCCAACAACTGAAGGAGAAACTTGTGGAAAGTCCAATTCTATAGGCACTTAACTAGTCCAAACCATTTCATGTTATGATGGATGCATTAAATTAGGCCTTGGAAGATGTGCTTATGCAGTTGGATGATAAGAAATGTCCATATTACAACCACTACACAAGTTGAAGCATTGTGGATGCACAACTAAACTACACCATAGAAAAAGAATTGATGGCAATGGTGTTTGCTCTAGAGAAGTTTAGGCATTATGTGCTTGAATAAAAAGTGTTTGTGCACATGGACCATAGTGCAATTTCCTTCTTGATGAATAAGCCAATGGTGAGCCCTTGTGTCATATGGTGATTGGTGATCTTGCAAAATTTTGATCTTATGATGATAGATCAAAAGAAAAATAAGAATGTGGTCACTAATCACTTGTCTTAGTTGTGATGTGACAACAAATAGGAGGAAAGCTCATTGTTTGATTAGTTTCCTAATGAACTCCTCTTTGTTGGGGCTACAACTAAACAATTACTCACTAAGCCTAAATGGTACAATAGCATTCTCACATATCTTCTCACTCAAGAGAGTCCATGATAGCACACAAGATTTGAAATATTAAACATAAAATACATACCAACATCATTTGGTAAATTAATCTCAAAAGCATTATTATTAACTTTAGTCTTGCTTTTGAAAGGCCTCATCTTCTTGGCTTTCAATTTGAAGAATTTAACACCTCTCAACTACTTCTTCTTCAAGTGCATTCAAACCAAGTCAAGAATAGTAAAATTAGGCTTCTGTTTGCCCTCATTTCAAAAAAAATCCTTTTCCTAAACTCGTAATTAGGAACACATACCTTTCCATTATTAAATAATAGTTCATGTTGAATATGATAGTCCCTTCATTGGTCTATCCTATTCATAAATTGCTCTTTGAGCATCCTCCAAACCTATCCAAAATCAATATCATGCTTATACAAAGAAGCAAAATTATCCATACCTTCCACATGAGGTACATTGAAATTCACGACAGGTACCTCAGATAATGCATTAGCCACTACATTATCTTTTCCAAATTTTTGCTCTAGGAAAAAATTGAACTCATGTAATAGTGCAACCCACTTCATGTGCTTTGCACTCAACTTCTTTTGTGAGTTTAGAAATTGAAGTGCTTTGTGGTTTGTCATCAAGGTGAACTTGGGCAACAAGTAATGCTTCAAATGCTTGATTTCTTGGAGAATAGTATACAAATCCTTCTCATATACACTATATTTCTACCTTGACTCATTTGATGTTTTAGAAAAGAAAGTAATAGGCCTACCTTCTTGTGAAAGTACCCTACCAATGGCAAGTCCACTTTCATCTATCTCCACCTAGAATAGCTTATGAAAATCTAGAATTGCAAGCACCAGTTCACTAGTAATATTTTCTTTTAACAAGTCAAAGCTCCATTAGGCTTCATTATCCCACCTAAATTCCTTATTTTTCTTCGAAAAAGAAAACATAGGCCATGAAACACCACTAGAATTTTTGATGAACTATCTATAAAAACCTACTAAACTAAGGAATGATCTTACCTCTCCAACATTCTTAGGAGTTGGCCAATTCTTAATTGCCTTTACCCTGGTAGCTTCCATCTGAATATAGTTTTTAGAAATCACATGACCCAAATATATGATTTCCCTCTTAAAGAAATGAATTTTCTTCACATTGATCATTAGCTATGCCTCCTCCAGCTTAAGGCACACCATCCTCAAGTGATCTAAGTTCTCTTCCTCATTAGAGCTATACAACAAAATATCATCAAAAAAGACAATACACCACTTACCAATGAAGTGCTTCAATACATCATGAATCAACCTTATGAATGTAGCAAGTGCAGTTGTGAGCCCAAATGGAATCACCAACCACTCAAACAATCCATCTGGTGTTTTGAAAGTTGTCTTCTACTCATCACCTTGCTTGATTCTAATTTGATGATAACCATTCTTCAAATCAATTTTGCTAAAAAATTATACATTGGTAAGGGAATTAAGAATATCATCCATCCTTGGAATAGGAAACCTATACCTCACTATTATCCTATTCACTACCTTGAAATCAATGCACATCCTTCATTCATCACTATCCTTCTTTAGCACTAATACCATTGGAACTACATTAGGTGAAATGGATTTTCTCAGGAAGTCATTTGCAAGCAACCCTTCTACTTGCCTTTGGAACTCAACCCTTTTCTTTGGTGCCATCTGGTAAGCTCTCTTGTTTGGAATGGTAGCACTAGGGATGAATTTAATTTGATGTTTTAAATTCCTCATTGGTGGTAGTCCATTCAATTCCTACTTAAATACCTTGGAAAATTTCTCCTTCAAGCTTAGTGCACCTGTAGGAAGTTCAACATGCACATCATCATGATTAGTAGCAATTTTTGTCATAAAAACAAAACAAAAACTAGTTTTATCATGTTTCTTAATATATTCCCTCTCTCCTAGAAGGATTAAGAAAGCATTAAGTAAGTTTTACTACCTCACTTGTTTAGCTATCATATAAATTAAATCATGGATTCTATCAAGTCTAGCAACACTCCACACATTTCTTACTCCATCAAACTAAGCACCATTGTTAAAAGTCCAAGGTCTACTAAGAATTAAATTAGAAAAATCTATTGAACTCATATCACACTTTACAACATCATGAAAACTTCCAATTTTAAATTTCAAAGTACATTGTTCCCTCACCTCTTAGGAAAAAAATTTAGACAACCAATGCATCTAATAGGGTCTAAGATGAGGATTAGTTACCAAACCCAATTTAGTAATTTCCCTCGAAGAAATATCATTTTCTTGGGCTCCCCCATCAATCAAAATATGAATCCATTCCTCACTATGCAAACAACTCACCCTAATTCGAAACAAAAGTTTCCTATCAAGATGATCTCTACTATTTACATTCCCCATGAATGCACAGGAATTTAATTCAGAAACATTCTCAATTTTTAGAGTGTTAAGATTACCTCTCTGAAGAGCTTGTCTTGATGTCTCCTCCACCTCCATGGTTTGCAAATCTTTGTCCTTAGGTTCCTTGTGAAGTGAATATTCCCATTGCTTATGTCCCCATTCTCCACATTTGAACCACTAAATTTTTGATAAGTTGCTACATTGACCTTTGCCTTCCCTACCTTGGTTCTTCCTGGCTTTTCCTTCTCATTTCCTCTTTCAATCTTCTTATCATGGTTTCCCTCCTTGTTTCTAGATTTAGACTTTGATCCCTTATCAGATCTAGATCCCTTATCCTTTTCCTTCTAGGTTTTGTTGCTTCTATTTTTGAATCCATGTAATTTCTTCTCAGCTTTGAGTGCTAAATCATAAGCCTCATCAAAAGTTTGTGGCTCATAAAAGGACAAATCTTGATAGTATGTCATTTTAAGACCACTTAAAAAGATTAAAGCTTGCTCATACTCCTTCGACCTTACCTTAGCTTGATGGAATAGATCACAAAATTTGATGTAAAATTCTTTGATATCCTTGTTACCTTTCCTTAGGTATTTTAACTTTATAATGATTTCTTGTCTTTGACAAGATTGTTCAAATTTTATCTTCAACCTATATTTCATCATATCCTAATCTCTGATAGGTTGACCATTTCATCTTTCATAACCTTGGGATTCCTTTTTCCACCAAGTAGAAGCCATACCTTCTAATCTAGATGCAGCAATAGGTAGCCTCAAGTTATTTGGTACCTCTTCCAACTAAAAATGCTTCTCAAGTACCTTCAAACAATGTGCAAAAGCATTGGTGCCATCTACATTATTAAAATTCTTCAACTCTATGTATGGAAGTATTAAAGCATTCTTGAATTCTCTTGCAAGCATTACCTCATCTTTGTTATCAAGCTTGCTTGAAGAAGTATTGAACACCATTTGAGTCCTTGGAGTTCTTATTTGAGGAATGGGATTCCATCCCATTAGAATCATTAACTGATGGTTTCCTATACTCCCATAGCTAGATTGACCTTCCTCTTCATACACTCCAGCTCCACCTGGCTATAAAACTTCATCATCTAAACATACATGCTCTTTACCTCCATGGGTTTGAATATGGCTAGGATCAAAATTTTTGTGCACCTTCATGCTAATTTCATCTAATTGAGCAACCATCATCTAGAAAGCTAACTGCATGCTCTTCATGTTGTAATTTATTGCTTGCATCTATTTCTTCTTGGATGCCATATGAAATTGACAAAATCCTTAACCAAAATCCAAGTAATAATAAAACTAGGCTTTGAAACCAATAATGCTAGAGCAAGTTCATTCCAATATTAAATCACTTTCCAATACCAAATCTAGATATTATGTAAAGAAAAAAATTTATGTTAGAAAATTAAAAAAATAGTTATCTTCAATTATTTTCATAAGAAGACTATAACAAGGTTCACAAAATCCACAAGCATACAAAACTAGTCACACACAATAGATATTGTAGAGCATGGGGCCCTACAACCACACAATGGCTATTCTCAATGCAATACATAGCCAATAGAAATCTCTCCCACAACCTAGGATTGAGATCTCAACTCATAAGTGAGATGCAAGAGAAAATAACACATAGACCAAAACACCATAAGCTGCTCTTGGAGCTACAGTCACTAATTGCACTCACCCAATGTGCTTACCCACTCTATCTTGCTCAACTCTTCACTGTCAAGAGCTTTTCTCTCTCACTCATTTACATACATGTTCTTGCTCCTTTCATGGATGGATACATACATATTATAGAGATCCAAAAGCTTAAGAAACTTTCTATTTACCTTCATAGATGTTTACCATAAGGATTTGGAATCTTTTAGATGTTTCCCCAATGGAAATGCCATGTTGGAGGCTTTTTTCCCATCATCTAGGATGTTTCAAGCTTTGTTGGTATGTCTACTAAAAAAATTCAGGTTTCGGATGGAACATTTGCTATTCTTTTGGGACATCACATCTAGTCCTGAGATGTCATAAATTTTGGTGGGATGTCTCAACTAGGATGTTCCATTTGTAGGTGCCAAATACAAAAATACTCATTTTGATGCTTGGAACCTTTGAATACCTCCAAACAAGTCCCCATAAACCCTAGAACCTCATAAACTCATCAAAATGAGCCTAAAGCACCTACAAACATGCCAGAACATCCAATAATCATCATCATCAAAAAACAACACAAGAAGACACATACTAATAGGACACACTCATCCAGGTCTTCTTGAAGCCCAAAAATTTCAAAAACAACTTGTAGGATAAAGCATAAGGGAATCAAAAGAGGTGTTCCTACATCATGTTCACTCTAGGAAATTATATAAAAGTTGTGTTCAAGTTACATAATATTAGACACACCTATTGCACTCATAATTTATTGCTATTGATTTATTTTGCATAGATTCGTTTTTCAAATAAATACTTTGACTCTACACTAACATAATAAAATATCAATACTAGCATTAGTACTTAACACTACTATTTTGAGCTAAAATAAATTGATCATTATCCATTCTTAGCTTTGTTGCAGTTGGTGACATGTAGGAATTAGTCATTATCTTATTGTACTAGTTTCTATCTATTTTTGGAAATGCTATCCCAATGACATGAATAAATTCCATGACATGTAGAAACTATAGGACTTTTGGATGTACTTTCCATTTCCTATATCTTTTAATTATCCTTTCTTTATTCCATTAGATTCACTAAAAATTGTAGTTGCCTTGAGCTTGATGTTAAATAGGGATTAAGACTCCAGGTTGTAGATGTTTCCATCAACTATATCATTTGTGCACTTCCTTCAAGGATGTTGAGATTGGTTCCTTGGATTATGTAGTGGGCTAATTCACCATTTTTATAATATAATATAATAAAGATAAGTGATGTGATTTCTAGTTTTGTTAACTAACACAATTAAATTTATCAACTTACATTCGCTAATTTGTAGAAGATAGCTACTGGTTGGAAGGTGTTGAATTTAGTGAAGGTAAAAGGATAGACCCATTTGTCCATGATTTACACATCTTTATACATGTTTTCTTTCTTGATCCTTTGCTTCACCAATGAGGTTTATCATTGATGAAGTGACAACATGTAATGATAGTTGACACATAGTCCAAACTACGTGTTCATCAACTTGCAAATTTACATTCTCTATATAGATGCAAAATCTAAGATTTAATAAAAACATTAGCTTAATTCAATTATGTATGAAAAATTGCAAGGATTTATATGTACTCTAAGAGTTGAATATAAGCTTGAATAATTTGTATAAATTTTAATATTTTTCAAAAAAAAAAATATAATATGTTTCCACTTCTTTTTACCTTATGAAATTTGATATTGTCACTTTTCTAGAGTATATTTTTAATATTTTAATTATTTTTAACTTTTATTATTAACATTTTTTTTAATTTTATAAATTTTAAAATGCTATATATTTAAAAATACCAATAAATGATTATCAAATTCAAGCCTTTGGTGGAGTGATAAAAGAGTGAAACCCATGTACATGTTAAAAAACATATCAAACTGTATCTAATTAACTCCCAATAGTAATGCTTTTGGTAATGGCCAAATTCTCTATTCTTAAATCCTTATAGCACAACATAGTTTTCTTTATTTGAACTAGAAATGGAATACTACTTGGAGTACTGATCAATAGAGCACTACTTTAAAAATACTTAGGAATATGTGTGGTAGCAAAAAATGAAGATTTTTATTTGCTTTATTCTTAATAATAGTCTTCCTATGAGAGTGAAATTTCATTACCTGAGAAAAGCAATTCCTTAGTGCCCCTTTTGCTCTAAGGCTAAAGCTCTACAACATGTATTTTGGGATTATGATAAAGTTAAGCTTTTTGCAGTTCTTTTATTTTGACTTTCTTTTAAGATAAAGTAGTGTCATCCTCCTTGCTTTAGTATATTTTTACAACCATTAATAACCCATACAAGGCATTTGACATTCTTGACTTTATGTCTTTTATGTAAAATTAGAAAAATGTCCATGTTTTTAAAGGCCAACAAATTTCTTTTTTTTACACAAGTTATTCTATCTTTGCTATGTCATTCTCTCCTTCTTCACGTGCATGTAAAGGATAGAAATGGTACAACACAAAATAAATTTCTTAGGCTATTACAAAAGATTCAAAAATAGTAGTTTTAGGATGGGTAAGGTGGTTATCCTTGCAAAACATTTGGGAAGAAACTTTTTGTTCTTTTTTTTTATATTATTTTATCTTAGGTATCTTCTAAAAATGCTAATTACATTGGGTTCATGATGTTAATATGGTTATTCCTCCTTGTTATGTATAATTCTTTAACTCCAATGGTGAAGAATTTTCTTGGATTATGTCCACCTTCATAGTCACTAATGTAAACCTAGTTTTACTTTTGCTTTGAATAATTTCAAAAATTTTATTTCCAATATATATATATATATGTTAATTGTTATCATGTGAATGTGATGTATTACCTTTAGAAGCATAAGCCTCATGCCAATTCATTATGTGCACTCATAGCTTGCATATCTCAATGCAAGACAAATTCTATAAAGCAATTCTTGAGGGGTTTGCAAGACCCTAGTTAGTATTTTCAAGGAATACAACAATTGAGAAAATGTAATATCTCTTGGAAGGATGTGTAGCAAAATCCTAAGCATATTTGTTAACTAGTCAAGTAGAAGGTTTTAACCTAGATATGATCTAATGTGTAAGGCAAGAGATAATTTTATTTACACCATATTAGATCTAATAAAATAGATGTAGAATCTCACTATCTCATTATCCAATCAAGTATTAGCATGTTATTAGCATGCTTGGCTTAAATTCATATAATCTTAGAATTAAAAGTAGAAGATGGATTTAACTTCCTTACAAAGAGTGCATTTATAGGTTGTGAAAATTAGTAGTCCTTGAAGATGAGTTACATGTGTTTCTTTCCTATGATGTGGCTACCTATTTAAGACAATAATTTAGTGTTATAGCAAAAATTCTACATGATTTATTTTTAATGGTGATCAGTGGTGAGGTACTCCTACACTCAACCATACAAATACGTGCATAACACACACGATCCGGTCGAACTCCGCAGACTAAGTGCCTACACACCTCATGGAACACTTAAGGTTAATTATTCGTTGTCTTCCTAGACTTACTTGTATTTGTCATGGTGTATGGTTAAGTAAGTTTGAGGTATATTATTTTTATATCTTTCCTATTTTATCTCCTATGCTATTGAGGTGAAGGGTTGAAGAAATTAATTACTCACTCTAACTAACTAACTAAGTCTAAATTAACCTAGCATCAGCATCTGTTCCCACTTACCATTCACACTCTGAACCAATGCAACCGTGGTTACCAAATGCTAGTCGTTGCTGGGATCACCACGCGTAACGTATGTGCTCGAAGTGGTCATACTGAGGCACTTAACTAGGAGAGAAGGGTTGAGAAAGATTTAATGACTAATAAAGCATGTAAATGATAAATAGTAAATAACAATAAATAAAAGTCCTAATTAGCCTATTCCATGCACTGCAAGGTTTATCCAAGAAGCTCGGCTTTATTGCCGTACACAAACTTATGTTTAGGTACAATGTTTGCTCGAATAAAGATCCATTCACTTTAGGACTCCTACTACGGGCACATGGAAAATATTCTATCTCTGGAGAGATCAAACTGCTAGAGTTTCACTAAGGTCTAAGCCTAGGATGAGAAACAAAGGAGAGCCACCTCTTATTTATAGATATGATGGCACACCGCAATATCGCGTACGTGATATTGTGGGGGACGATGCGATATCTCATACATGATATCACAAGGGATGCGATATCGCGACGGCCGTGATATCGCTTCCCATCATACCCCCATGACTAAATGAAAACTCATCCTCGAGTTCCTTACAATAATATCGGGAAGGTATGGGATTATTGACTTGAATGGAACTAATGGGATGATATGTGAATGGATCATCATTACAAGACACAACAAAATTGGTGTTCATGACAACAAGAGTGAACACCTTGTTACATTGACATCGGGCCTTATTTGGTAGCTTGAGAAAGAGAGAGAGAAAGAAGTTTCATTGCTGCCAACGCCAAGATTACGCCTTTCATTGTCCATCCATAAGCACACCATTGATCTTGCTCCTTGCATAGCTGCTTTAGCACCACTCCATTCCAAATTGTCCTCACCAGATCCAATCTATTGTTGTATGATCGCCATATACACACACAACATAGTCTTATATTAGCAAAGGTAAATAAATTTCAATGTAGTTGATACCTTTCTTCGATGAAAGGTCCATTGGCTGAGTTGTGGTATGGCTAATTGTGGATCTAGAGATATAATATTGGTGACTACTGAAGGTGTAGGGGTTAGGAGAAAATCAAAAAAATTGGGCCCTGTACCCCCATGACCTATTGTGAACCTCTGGTAGTGATAGAATGGAGAAAGAAAATGAACAAGAAAGATGGAGAAAAAGAGACAACTATAACATCGACGATATGGATGTCAAGATGGAAATGAAAAAAATAATATAGATTGCAAAAATGTTAGGGAAAAGAATTTAACAGATGCACGAAATAGGAATGTCAGTGGGTCCTCCCCAAAGTAGGCTTATTCCCTTAATGCCCTGACAAACCCACATTCAAAGAGTCTGTAGGCTCTGGGAATGTCATTTGGGACAAGAGTTAAAGTCTTAAGCACAAGAATTTACCAAAAAGAAAACAATGCATCAATCAAAATATACACTAACGATACAACCGACAATGAGGTGAACAATGGAGAGAAGGGTGGAGAGAAGAGAATGGAATGGAGTCTCAAGAATAAGATGGTGTACAACCCCTTGTGTANATTATTTCATCTAAGGGATGTGCTTTGAATTCTCACTTTTGCTTTCTTGCTCTCTTTTTTTTTTGTTTTTTTTCTTGTTTTATGTGTTTATGCGTGAGAACCACACCATGCAAAGACTTTGTTATTTTTATTTACTCAACTTCTCGATAATTGGGTAACATCAGAATGGTAAGAAAACTTTAGAAGAAAACATCCAAGAACCCAAGAGAATGGCCAACAAAAATGCATCAAGTGCCCTTGAAGTCAAACCCATTTCAATCCTTGAGTCCTTCCTTAGTTTGAGAAGTACCCAATCACCGATTCGTCAGAGTTCTTATTAAAAAAGGACTGTACATTTCCAAGCCAAGAGAGACCATAGAACTTGTGGATGAACGAATGAAGTGGACTCATTGCCTGTCATATCAAAAGAATATACCTTAGTACCAACATCGTAACTTAAAGGTAAAAACCAAACATTAGCAATCAATGAATAAAATTGATACCATTGTAAAGAACACTTATTGAATGATAAACTTACAAGGTGGATCGTGCGTGCGCGCACACACACACACACACACACACACACACACACAAATGAAAAAGTNACACACACACACACACACACACACACACAAATGAAAAAGTATAACGATATTGTAGAAAAAAAACAAGAAAAGTTAAAGAAATTTGTAAAACAAAAAGATGTAAAACAAAAAAATGTGTGAAACAAAAAAATGTGTAAAACAAAAACGTGTAAGACAAAAATGTGTAAAACAAAAACGTGTAAAACAAAAACGTGTAAAACAAAAACTTGTAAAAGAAAACATAGAAAACAAAAATGTGTAAAACAAAAATGTGTAAGAAAAAAATGCGTAAAAAAATGCAAAAAGAACCAAGGGCCCCAAATGATTAGCATAGGTGGCCATCTCCCCCATGACTAAACAGAAAGGGAGAGATCCAAAATAATGAGCGTTTATTTGAATTTCTTAGAAGTGTCCAACTTCTCCCAATTGATGTTCTCAAGTTAAGGGGTGGAAGTTGGCGACACTCATATTCCAATGTATATATGCTTTTGTTATGGGCATGAGTTATTCCCTTAGCTCATTTCATGCATGTTGGTTTGCTCTTTCTAGTAGTTGTCAACCATGGGATGTCCTCTACTTGTGTGGTTGCTACATACAAGCACCTTTGTCTCATAGTTTCAAGGGCACATTTGTTGCATGGAGGAGATGTGCATTCCTACATGTCATCACCTGATGAATCATTGTATGTGATGCGTGGAACTTTCTTCTTCTCAATCTTTCCATAAATATTTACCTTAGATATTTCCAAGAAAAGATCGCAGATCCCTAGGCATGCGTCTATTGTGCTTAGCCATGCCCTTTCCATTATAATTGGGAAGACCCCTTCATTGTTGTTAACTTCTATCACCAAAAAATCTGCTGCGTATGACCAACGACACATAGTGGTAACAATGTCCTCCACCAATCCTAAGGGAATGGTGATGGACTGGTCTGCCAGCTCTAGTTGAATATTGCTCTTCTTAAGTTGGGGTAGGTTCTAGGCTTGATACATCTCTCGCGATATTAAGTTGACTCCAAAACCTGAGTTAAGAAGAGCCTTATGTGGTTCATTCCCGATGACTTGGAGGTAGATTAAGGGACTTCCAAGGTTAGTTAGTTTCCTGGGAAGGTGGCCTACCTTGATCCAGTCAGTTACGGTATGTGTTGACATAACCGTATGCGTGAAGCTCTGCTGTTGGATAGAAGGATGCTCCAAAGCCTTGTATGTTGGAGGAGCATACCTAGAATCAATCGCTTGTTGTTGTGAGAGCTTGTCTGGGCTTTTGGTTTTAAAGAAAGGTCTTTTCTTTTTACGGTTGTCAGAACCAGCAGCGGGTTGAATGTTTATGGCTCTCATCACATTTCGTGGCTATGGTTGAGTGGGGAGTTCCCCTTGCATTGTTGGAGTAGGAGGTGTTATGTGAACTACTGGTGGAAGAGGTGCGGATGGATTAGGAGGATGGTATGTGTATGGATCATCTCTCGAAGGAGAAGGAGTCCTTGTAAAGTACTCCCGAACTTGGTAGTGACGTTGGGGAGTTATGTGACCCATGGAGTCACTTGGAGAAATCGGCTACTGCACATAGTATCCATATGGGTCTAGCTACTGATAAGGGTACTATTGTTTTGGCAGTGGCATCCCCCATAACTGTGGGTATTGCCACTACTGATGTTGGCCGATGGGTTGTGGTGGAGTTCCACTTGGATAATATGTCAACAGTTGGTGGAACTGTCTTGGGTTACCTTGGGGATAAGGTAACCTATGGGGTGTCTACCATCTTTTGAGTCTCAGGTTGAGTGCATACACCCTAGACTCTTGTAGATGTGAGATGATTGGACAACATCCTTTAGGATGGTCATATTGGTAGATCTCACATCCACCGTCATCATCTGTGTCTAAATCCATAACCTCATCGGAGATAGTTATTTTCCCCTTACCCTTGTCACATGTAGGGCTAGAATCTCTCCACTTTTTCTTGTCCTTGTCACTACTTTGTTCCTCCTTGGACTCCTCTACAATCTTTAGGATAGTTTCAATTTTACTTTCTAAGGAGCTCCATACTTCATCTACCTTAGCCAATACTTCTATTGTTAGCTTCTGAAGCAACAATGATTTTCATTTCACCAACTCTTCAAGTGGTGACTCATCTTCTTGATCGCAAAATCTCATGGGATTCTTTCGAAGATAGGGATCACAGTTATATTCTTCTGCACTTTTCCTTTTTTGTAGTTCACCTTCTTCTTTTGCTACTTGTTCCAATAAGTGATGTATCTCATGGGATCTAAGTTCTGATAATCTTCCTTGGGCATAAGTCCCAAGGGTTCTCCTAGTTTCATACCTTAGCCCATCCACAATGCGGCGGAGTTGATCCCGCTGTGTGTAACCATGGCCTGGGCAATGATGTAACAATGTGTAGTACTAGCCCATGGTAGCAGCCAAGGGTTCATGAGTACCTTGCTTCCATCCTTGGATCTTCTTATGCATGTTAGACACTCTGGAGTACATTTGATATTTATCGTTGAAGAGTTCTAACATCGTACTCCACCTCCTAATGGTTTCCAGTTCTAAGGACCAGTACCAACTCTCTACTTCCTTTGTGAGTGTCCTGGAAAACAACTTTAGTTTCTGCCACTCATTCTCTATGTTTTGCAAGGCACAAACATCATGAAATGCCTGTACATGATTTTTTGGATTCGCGTTGTATCCCCCTTCGAAGCGTGGGATATTGTTCATGTCTAAGCACTTGATCCGACTATCTTTTAAATGCCTTGTTGGTATTCTCACTGCCTCCATTATATTTAGCATGCTTTGGGTGGCAAGTAGGGGTTCGTCATGATCATCTCTTTTATGAAGTCTATGATGTCTATGTTGTTCCCTACTTTCCCTTCATTCATGCCCTTGTCCTCACTCTTGACTTTCTCATTGAGGTCTCTCGTTTTGTCTATCTCTATCCTCACAGTTATGCTCTCTATGACTATGCCTAGAGGTGGAAAGAGAGGGTGAATGATGTGAAGAAGAGGAAGAAGAAGGAGAACCATTTCCATGACGATGTTTCCTACCTTCTCTTCTATAGCTGCGACCCCGATCGTGATGATAATCTGAGTGCCCGTCCTTGTCATGTGTTGTTGTTCCCTCAGTGAACAACTAGTGTTCATGGGGATCAGAACCAGGGTTGTGTATCATGGAGCGTAGGTTTTGATACCCCACCTCCTCACTTTCGTTAGGAGGAGGAACATCATTTGATAGAGAACCCGTTATGAGTGGTTCACCATCTCCAATTTCACTTAGGACATGCGGGACCCTTTTGCCCTTCAATAGTGTATGTTGGCTCTCTAGCCTTGAGTCCCTCATACGTTGTGCTTCTGTGGGATGATAATCCCTTGTGTCAAAATCTACCACAATGTATTCAACATATAATTCCATCATGCTTATCTATGCCAAGGAATGAAGAAGCATGTTGGGGACTGCACGATCTCGAGGTAACACTATGTTACCCTGCAAGTCTCTCTAGCGCATATGCTCATCCTGATGGAGGATAAAAGTAAAATTAGGTATATACTCATTGGGATGAGTATATACCATCCTATATTGTTGAGGAACTGGCGGATTTAGGTTACACGTTTTAGATTACTGACTATCTCTAGTATTGTCCCTAGGTGGTGTAATTCTCTTGTGAGAAGAAGACATCTTAGTTTAATTTGCTGTGCTGATTAACCGTTATATAATTTTTTTCATTTAATTAACCCTAAGGGTTCATTTAAGCTCCCAACGATGTGAATGATCTCTTATGTTCTACTTAGCGCACAAACACTTAGTCCTCGACAACGGCGCCAATGATGAGTGGTGAGGTGCCCCTACACTCAACCATATGAATACGAGCATAACACTTGCGATCCAGTCGAACTCCGCAGACTAAGTGCCTACATGCCTCATGGAACACTTAAGGTTAATTATTCATTGTCTTCCTAGACTTACTTGTATTTGTCATGGTGTATGGTTAAGTAAGTCTGAGGTATATGATTTTTATATCTTTTCTTTTTTATCTCCTATGCTATTGAGGTGAAGGGTTGAAGAGACTAATTACTAACTCTAACTAACTAACTAAGTCTAAATTAACCTAGCGTCAACATCCATTCCCACTTACCGTTCACACCCTAAACCAATGCAACCATGGTTACCAAATGCTAGTCGTTTCTGGGATCACCACACGTAACGCACGTGCTCGAAGCGGTCGTACTGAGGCACTTAACTAGGAGAGAAGGGTTGAGAAAGATTTAATGACTAATAAAGCATGTAAATGATAAACAGTAAATAACAATAAATAAAAGTCCTAATTAGCCTATTCCATGCACTGCAAGGTTTATCCAAGAAGCTCGTCTTTATTGTCGTACACAAACTTGTGTTCAGGTACAATGTTTGCTTGAATAAAGATCTGTTCACTTTAGGACTCCTACTGCAGGCACAAGGAAAATATTCTATCTCTGGAGAGATCACACTGCCAAAGCTTCACTACGGTCTAAGCCTAGGATGAGAAACAAGGGAGAGCTGCCTCTTATTTATAAATATGACAATGCACTGCAATATCGCGCGGGACGACGTGATATTGTGAGGGATGCAATATCGCGACAGCTGATATCGCGTCCCATCAAATGGCAACATTGGTGCTTCGTTAATTTGTAGAGTCTATCTTTAGTTTTCATGAAAATTTAATATCTATCTAATAGATCCTATGGGTCTTTAGATGTAATAAAGGTTCATTTCATTTCATTAATTTAAAATTTTAAAGGTTTCCCACATTTTGTTGGATGAATGTGACATGTCATACTACTTGCTTTGCCAACCTTAAGACAAACAATTAGGGCAAGTTGAACAATAGGGGATGGGAAGATTGAATAATAGGGGATGGCAGGTATTTGCCACTAGTTATTATTGGTAATTGGAGGGATTGATAATAACATCAAAAATATGTACTCTTTTAAGTCTTAAAAGAAGCAATATAGCCTACACGGTAATACAACAAAAATTATCATTAAGTTAACTAATCAAGGCAATTGAGGAAGCAACAAAGTATACATTAGTTATTTTTATACAATACATATGGAATGGTTGAATTTGCAACAAAAAGAAGAAAAAGATCATTGTTTCACAACACAAAAATAGTTGTGTATGCAGTAAGAATGAGAGAATGGTTGTGTTCCCCAAGAAGTAAAGATGGTTGTTTCACACTACAAAAGTAACACTTATAATGAAAAACAATAACCCTGCATACAACATTAACACAAAGCAAAGGTAAAATATTCAACCAATCAATTCTCTACATCAAAGCTTTAACGTAATTCAATCTTTCTTTACATTATAAGCCTTAATATGCTAAATTAGAGTCGAAATTACTTAATTTGCAGCAATTTTGCAAAGGAAAACTAAAAATGGAAGACAAATTTGTAAAGCAAAGCTAGAAATAGAAGAAGAAATTGCCTACAACAGAAGAAGAAACTGCCGACAACAATGTGTTTCTTTGTGTGTGGCTTTATTACTATAAGAATATGCTACTCTAAACAATGATTAAACAATGCTTCTTCTTATGCAACATGTTTCTATGAGCCTATGAAAGCTTCTAGTGAAGAAAATGACAAATTTGTACATAATAAAATAGTGACCAATCATAACTATCGTGATTGATTATGAAACCCTTCATTACGGTTGCAAATACCCCACCCCACATTGTTCAACCTTCCCAACAATTATAATGAAAAAGACAAGGTATTTTGTTCAACCCACAATTGAAACAAGGGAACAGCTGAAATTAGAACTACCCAAATTGCACAGTTGATAATTAACAACTTATGCTCATGCGTCAGATACACTGAACTTCATCCTACCATCGGTACCGTCTATGGCGCTGTCGGCAGGATTTATTATCAAAATGAACACCGAAGGAAGTAGGCTGGCATACAGACGAAAACAATCCGTAACCGTTATCTTAAAGGAGAGCCTTGCAATATCATTTACTATTTTTTAAATTATATAATTTAAGATCGTTGACTGCGCTGATTAAGGGAAGGCCTCGATGATGCACCGCCAATCTGGAGGTGAGAGTGGCACGATGTTGTGACGCCCAAATCCTGCAGCGTGCAGCAACACCTTCCACTCGCTCTCGCTGCGCTCTTTGCCGCCGTCCGATAACGCCACCATCGTAAGATCGAATGCCAAAGCCAGGTCCACGTCTTCTTCATTCAATTTAATCAATTATTTAGTTGAATCAGGATGAGCCTTATGTTGGCAGAGTTCATGACGTTTTGGATAATGAGGTAACAGCAACGGCCATTGGCACTCACCTTTAGAAAGGCTGCATCAGCCCGCGGAACTTCAGCGAACATGTCTCCTGCAACATGTGTGATCCCTGCATCGAGATACCGCAGAACCATTAGATCTGGCGGCCATTATATAAAGTTAGGGAAATTGAGAATCCCCTTTTCTTGGCCGTTGATCATCATTTCGGGCAGGATTGGTAGTTGTTCATTGTTTTACATACCCAGGAATAGTGCGGGTGGAGAATAAAGATCAGAGAAAAGTAATTGAACAGACTACAAGTCTTCACCGTTCAGTTGCAGGAGGAGGCCATGTACAGAGGGAGATTTATGCAAGACAGCAAATGAAGAAAAGGAAAAAACACATTTTTTCCCCAGTTTTCATGTTTTATGACCCAAAAACCTTAGCACCTATGCGTAGCATATAAACGCTAACTAAATCGTTAAGGTTGCACCGCCAGGAATGAGACGTTAAACTGAACTTGGCAAGTTGGCTGTGGCCCAAAGTGAGGAAGAGTGCTTAACAACACTACTGGCTGAATCTGACCATGGATTTTGGCGACTTTAAGGTTACAACAAGATTACACATCCATGCTGAGAAGAATGGTTTTACGTATCAACCACACGAGCATGTCTTGAAAATCGAAGAGATGTCTACATACAAACCATAGAAAAGAAGTCTAAATACTTATGATAAGTAGCCAGGCTTAGAGTTGATAAGCAAGGAAAATGATGGAAAACGAATTATAAAATATGAAAACACGAAGCGGGCAGTGCTATACAAACCTTGAATGTGGGGAGCTGCGGCGATGACATGGGGGAGGTCGAAGTTGATGGCGGTGGTAATATTAGGAAACGCACGCACGATCTTGTCCAGGCTGGCAGCCACGCCACCGCCGACGTCCACCAGCGACGACACGTCCCTGAATACGTGGCCATACGCCGCCAACAGCGCAGGCATGTACACCGCATCCGTGCCCGCCATGGCTTCGTTGAACACGTGGCCGAACGTCGGCCGTACGGACGCGTACTCGAACATTCACGTGATTCATAAATATGCATCCAAAGACCAACTTGCTGACAATTCAAGTGATTCCCAAATATTGGATAAAACATTAAGAATTTCAATGCAACGCAAATTACTTTACCCTTACAGACATGGTTACATCTGTTCTCTTTACAATACAATAGGATATGAAGGAATCTATGATATGGTTAGTGGCCCTTCATCAACATGGTGTACGTAAAGATGAAAGCATAATATTTATTTTACCATCATTTGTATTCCATCGTACACATGTATTAACATGAAGAGATGCTAACCCCATTTCTTCTTCGTAGTACAAACTATGAGAATAATGCATCCCACATAGAAAATAGGAACGAAAACTCTAGGATGCACTAGAAGTAGCAACCTTAGAGTAAATGTAGCCTTTCGAAACCCCTTGCAAGTTGGTTCCTAGATACACCCCCATGCAGTTTTTGGAAAAAGCCCTTTGAAAGTGCATTTGTTCACTAGAAGCTACAATTTGCAAGTACTTTCATGTTACCAAAAGCATAATGCTTTTCCAGATGGTTTTGCAAGGGTACTGCTACTAACAATCCCTCGCAATGTTTGGCAAAATATTGCTAGAAGTCTTATGAGCCACTGGAAGCATCCATGTAAGAGTGAATGTGTGCTTTCGGTAGCTAATAGGCTTCTAGAAGCCCCAGCGGATTGGTTGCTAGACACACCCCCTTGCAACCTTTGAAAATGTTTACTAGAAATGTGTTTGTGCATTCGATGTTGCGATTTGCAAGTAATTTCAAGTCATCAGAAGCATAACACATTATAAAAAATCTTGCGAGGGTGCTGCTACTAGCAATTCCTCATAGTGTTTGATATAATATTGTCAAAAGTCTTACGAGCCACCAGAAGCATCCATGCAAGAGTGAATATGTGCTTTTGGAAGCACATAGACTTCTAGAAGCTCCTATGGTTTGGCTGCTAGATGCATCCCCTATGCAACCTTTGGAAATGTTTTGCAAAAATGCGTTTATGCTCCCGAAGCCGCAATTTGCAAGTACTTTTAGGTCATCGAAAGCATAATGTTTTTTGGACAATCATGAAAGGGTATTGCTACTAGTAGTCCCTTGTAGTGTTCAACAAAATATTATTGGAAGTCTTATGGATCACCAGAAGCATTTATGCAAGAATGAATGTGTGGTTTTGGTAGCTAGTAGGCTTCCGGAATTCCTTGCAAGTTGGCCACTAGATGCACCTCTACACAGTCTTTGAAAATGTTTACCGGAAACATGTTTGTGCATCGAAAACCATGATTTACAAGTACTTTTAGGTCATTAGAAGCATAATGCTTTTTGGATGATGTTACGAGGGTACTGCTGCTAGCAGTCTGTTGCAATGTTCGGCAAAATATTGCTAGAAGTCTTATGAACCATTGAAAGCATCCGTGTAAGAGTGAATGTGTGCTTTTGGTAGTTGGTAGGATTCCAAAAGCCTTTGCAAGTTGGCTACTAGATGCACCTCCATGCAATCTTTGGATATGTTTATTAGAAATGTGTTAGTGCATCGAAAGCTGCAATTTGTAAGTATTTTCAGGTCACTAGAAGCATAATGCTTTCCAAATGATCTTGCGAAGGTGCTACTACTAGCAGTCCCTTGCAGTGTTTGGAAAAATATTGCTAGATGTCTTATAGGCCATCATAAGCATTCATGCAAGAGAGAATGTATGAATTCAGAAGCACATAGGCTTTTGAAAGCCCATGCAGGTTGGTTGATAGATGCAACCCCTTACAACTTTTGAAAATGTTTGGTGAAAATGTGTCTATGCACCGAAAGCTATGATTTGCACGTACTTTTAAGTCATTTAAAGCATAACACTTTCTGGATGATCTTGCAAGAGTACTATTACTAGTAGTCCCTTGTAGTGTTCAACAAAATATTGTTGGAAGTCTTACAGGCCACCAAAAGCATCAATGCAAGAGTGAATGTGTGCTTTCAGAAGAACATAGGCTTCTAGAAGCCATTGTGAGTTGGTTGCTAGATGCACCCACTCGCAGCCTTTGGAAATGTTCAGTGGAAATGTGTCTGTGCATCAAAAGCTATAATTTGTAAGTACTTTTAGGTCACTAACAGCATAACACTCTTTTGATGAGCCTGCCAGGGCACTACTACTAGTAGTCCCTTGTAGTGCTCGACAAATATTCTTAGGAGCTTTGTGGATCACCAATGGCATCAATGCAAAAGTGAATGCATACTTCCAGTAGCTGGTAGGCTTTTAGAACCCCCTATAGGTTGGCTTTTATACGCATTCTGTTGTAGTCTTTGGAAAAGTTCTTTGGAAGCATGTTTGTTCACTAAAAGCTACAATTTGCAAGTATAGATCACTAGACATTTCTGCGAGGGCACTACAAGTTACACTAAATCATAGTTTTCTCTATAATCTATGAGAAGTTACGTGATGCAATAGTTTGCACTTGCTTGAAAAATATTTTATATTTCACAAATGAACTTAAACAACCAACCCAAGTTCTATTTGGAAATGATGAGTGACGAGGTACCCCTACACTCAACCATACGAATACGAGTGTAACATGCGCGATCCGGTCAAACTCCACAGACTAAGTGCCTACACGCCTCATGGAACACTTAAGGTTAATTATTCGTTGTCTTCCCAAAGTTACTTGTATTTTTCACGGTGTATGGTTAAGTAACTCTAAGGTATATGATTTTTATATCTTTTTATGTTTTATCTCCTATGCTATTAAGGTGAAGGGTTGAGAGACTAATTGACTAACTCTAACTAACGAACTAAGTCTAAATTAACCTAGTGTTAGCATCCGTTCCCACTTACCGTTCACACCCTGAACCAATGCAACCGTGGTTACCAAATGCTAATCATTGCTGGGATCACCATGCGTAACACACACGCTCAAAGTGGTCGTACTGAGGCACCTAACTAGGAGAGAAGGGTTGAGAGAGATTTAACTCCTAATAAAGCATGTAAATGATAAACAGTAAATAACAATAAATAAAATTCCTATTTAGCCTATTCCATGCACTGCAAGGTTTATCCAAGAAGTTCGTCTTTATTTCCATACATAAATATGTGTTCAGGTACAATATTTGCTCGAATAAAGATTTGTTCACTTTAGGACTCCTACTGCGGGCACATGGAAAATATTCTATCTCTGGAGAGATCAAACTGCCAGAGTTTCACTATGGTCTAAGCCTAGGATGAGAAACAAGGGAGAGCCGCCTCTTATTTATAGATATGACGGTGCACCGTGATATCGCGTATGCGATTCATAGGGGACGACGTGATATCGCAGCCCAGGTGATATCGTGTCCCATCATACCCCCATGACTAAATGAAAACTCGTCCTTGAGTTCCTTACAATAATATCGGGAAGGTATGGGATTATTGACTCAAATGGAACTAATGGGATGACATGTGAACGGATCATCATTACAAGACAACAAAACTGGTGTTCATGACAACAAGAGTGAACACCTTATTACATTGAGATCAGGCCTCATTTGGGAGCTGAGAAAGAGAAAGAGAAAGAAGTTTTGCTGCTGCCAATGCCAAGTTGCACCTTTCATTATCCATCCGTAAGTGCACCATCGATCTTACTCCTTGCATAGTTATTTCAGCATCGCTCCATTCCAAGTGTTCCTTCCAGATCCAATTCATTGTTGTACGATTGCCATCTACACACACAACACAATATTATATTAGCAAGGGTAGATGAATTTCAATGCAATTGATACCTTGCTTCGGTGTAAGTCCATTGGCTGAGTTGTGGCATGGCTGATTGCGGATCTGGAGATGTATTAATGGTGACTACCGAAGGTGTAGGGATTAGGAGAAAATCCAAAAAATTAGGCCCTGTACCCCCATGACTAATCGTGAACCTTCGGTAGCGTTAGAATGGAGAAAGAAAAGGAATAAGAAAGATAGATAAAAAGGGACAACTAGGACATCGATGAAATGGATGTCAAGATGGAAATGAACAAAATAAAATAGATTGCAAAAATGTTAGGGGAAATAATTTAACTGGTGCACCAAATAGGAATGTCAGTGGATCCTCCCCAAAGCAAGCTNCCCTTGTGGAGTTAATGATTAATGTGACTTAGAAAATCTCATTCCAACTCTGGCCTCAAACCAACCACATTCAGTGACTTCGCATTAATGCATTCGGCTAATCCATCCTCTTGAAGTAACAAGAATGCCTTCACCCAAGAGCCATCACCATTCTGATGAAACAAGGAGGAGAGAATGGGAAGCGAGAAGGGCCTTAGTTAGAGGGAACCTTTTATTGTAGTTCCATAACCAGTGCTTGTAGCCCAAGTGATTATTTTTTCTAAGGGGTGTGCTTTGAATTCTCACTTTTATTTTCTTTTTCTTTTTTTTTATTTTTTATTTTTTATTTTTGTGTTTTGTGTTTTTATGCATGAGAACCACACCATGCAAAGACTTCTTATTTTTATTTGCTCAGCTTCCAAGAATTAGATAATGTTAGAATAGTAAGAAAACTTAAGAAGAAAACATCCAAGCACCCAAGAGAATGGCCAACACAAATGCATCAAGTTCCCTTGAAGTCACACCCTTTTCAATCCTTGAGTCCTTCCTTAGTTTGAGAAGTACCCAGTCATTGATTTGTTAAAGTTCTTATTTAGAAAGAGACTGTACATTTCCAAGCTGAGAGAGACCATAGAACTTGTGGATGGATGGATGAAGTGGACTCATCGCCTGCCATATCAAAAGAAGCATACCTTAGTATCAACAGCATGACTTAAAGGTAAAAATCAAACATTAGCAATCAATATGAAAACAGTTCATACCATCATGAAGAACACTTATTGAATGAAAAACTTATAGGGTGGATAACACACACACACACACACACACACAAAATGAAAAAGTATAACGATGTTGCAAAACAAAAACAAGAAAAGTTAAAGAAATTTGTAAAACAAAAACAAAAAAAGTTAAAGAGAAAGGGAGAGATCTGAAATAATGAGCACCTGTTTCTAAAACAAAATGTGTAAAAAAACGTGCAAAACAAAAATGTGTAAAACAAAAACTAAAGAGAACTAAGGACCCCAAATGATTAGCATAGGTGGCCATCTCCACCATGACTGAATGGAAAGGGAGAGATCTGAAATAATGAGCACCTGTTTGAATTTCTTAGAAGTGTCCAACTTCTCCCAATTGATGTTCTTAGATTAAAGGGTGGAAGTCGGCGACGCTCATATTCCAATGTATCTATGCCTTCGTTGTTGGCATGAGTTGTTCCCCTAGTTTGTTCCATGCATATTGGGTTGCTCTTTTGACTAGCTGTCAACCATGGAGTATCTACTACTAGTTGTGTGGTTGCTACATACAGGCATCTTTGTCTCACAGTATCAAGGGCACACCTGTTAGATGGAAGATATGTTGTACATTCCTCCATGTCATCACTCAATGAATCACTGTATGTGATGCATGGAATTTTCTTCTTCTTGATCTTTCCATAAATATTTACCTTAGATGTGTCCAAGGAAAGATCACGGATCCCTAGGCATGCATCTATTGTGCTTAGCCATGCACTTCCCATTATGATTGGAAAGTCCCCTTCATTGTTGCTGACTTCAATCACCAGGAAATCAGCTGGGTAGGACCAACCACACACAGTGGTGACAATGTCCTCCATCAATCCCAAGGGAATGGTGATGGACTGGTCAACCAGCTCAAGTTGAACGTTGCTCTTCTTGAGTTGGGGTAGGTTCCAGGCTTGATACATTTCTTGTGAAATTAAGTTGACTCTGGAACCTGAGTCAAGAAGAGCCTTATGAGGTTTGTTCCCAGTGACTTGGAGATAGATTAAGGGACTTCTAGGGTTAGTTAGTTTCCTGGAAAGGTGGCATACCTTGATCCAGTCGGTTACAGTATGTGTTAACATAACCGTATGCATTAAGCTCTGTTGTTGGACTGAAGGGAGCACCGAAGCCTTGTGTGTTGGAGGAGCATACCTAGACTCAACCACTTGTTGTTGTGAGAGCTTGTCTGGGATTTTGGTTCTGAAGAATGATCTCCTCTTTTTACAGTTGTCAAAACCAGTAGCGAGTTAAATGTTTATAGCTCTCGTAGCGTTATGTTGCTGCGGTTGAGTGGGAAGTTTCCCTTGCATTGTTGGAGCAGGAGGTGTTATGGGAACTACTGGTGGAAGAGGTGCGGATAGATTAGGAGGATGGTATGGGTATGGATCATCTCCCAGAGGAGAAGGAATCCTCCTAAAGTCCTTCCGAACCTGGTAGTGACATTGGGGAGTTGTGTGACCCATGGAGTAACTTGGAGAAATCGGCTGCTACACGTAGTATCCATATGGGTCTGGCTGCCGGTAAGGGTATTGTTGTTTTAGTGGTGGCATCCCCCATGATTGTGGGTATTGCCACTACTGATGCTACCTGATGGGTTGTGGTGGAGTTCCACTTGGATAGTACGTTAACGATTGGTGGAATTGCCTTGGGTTACCTTGGGGATAAGGTAACCTTCGGGGTGTTTGCCATTGGTTAAGTCTCAGATTAAGTGCATACACCCTAGACTCTTGTAGATGTGAGATGATTGGATAACATCCCTTAGGATGGTCATATTGGTAGATCTCACATCCACCATCATCATCTGTGTCAGAATCCACAACCTCATCGTAGATAGTTAATTTCCCCTTATCCTTGTCATGTGTAGGGTCTGAATCTCTCCGCTTTTTCTTGTCTTTGTTACTACTTCGTTCCTCCTTAGACTCTTCTACAATTTTAAGGACAATTTCAATTTTACTGTCTAAGGAGCTTCATACTTCATCTACCTTAGCCGATACTTTTGTTGTTAGCTTCTAAAGAGAAAAGGTTTTTTGGTTCACCAACTCTTCAAGTGGTGACTCATCCTCTTCATTGCAAAATCTCACTCCCTTCTTTTGAAGAAAGGGATCACGGTTGTATTCTTCCGCACTTTCCCTTTTTCATAGTTCACCTTCTTCTTTTGCTACTTGTTCCAACAAGTGATGTATCTCATGGGATCTAAGTTCTGATAATCTCCCTTAGGCATAAGTCCCAAGGGTTCTCCTAGTTTCATACCTTAGCCCATCTATGATGTGGCGAAGTTGATCCTCCTATGCATAACCATGGCCCAGGCAATGATGTAACAATGTGTAGTAGCGGCCCATGGCAGCATCCAAGGATTCATGAGTACCTTGCTTTCATCCTTGGATTTGCTTACACAGATCAGACACTTTGGAGTACATTTGATATTTATCGTTGAAGAGTTCTAACATCGTACTCCATCTCCTAATGGTTTCCGGTTCTAAGGACCGGTACCAACTCTCTACTTCCTTGATGAGTGTCTTGGGAAACAACTTCAGTTTTTGCCACTCGTTTTCTATGTTTTGCAAGGCATAGGCTTCATGAAATGCCTATACATGATTTTGCGGATCTGCGTTGTATCCCCCTTCGAAGTGTGGGATATTATTCATGTCTAAGCGCTTGATTTGGCTATCTTTTAGATGCCTTGTTGGTATTCTCACTGCCTCCATTATATTTAGCATGCTTCGGGTGGCAAGTAGGGGTTCGTCATGATCATCTCTTTCATGACGTCTATGATGTCTATGTTGTTCCCTACTTTCCCTTCGTTCATGTCCTTGTCCTTGCTCTCGACTCTCTCGTCGAGGTATCTTTTTTTGTCTACCTCTATCCTCATCGTTATGTTCTTGGTAGTTGTGCCCAAAGGTGGAAGGAGAGGGTGAATGATGTGAAGAAGGGGAATAGGAAGGAGAACCATCGCCATGATGATGTTTCCTACCTTCTCTTCTATGGCTTCGACCCCGATTGTGATGAAGATCTGAGTGCCCATCCTTGTCATGTGTTGTTGTTTCCTCAGTGAACAGCTAGTGTTCACGGGGATCAAAACCAAGGTTGTGTATCGTGGAGCGTAGTTTCTGATACCCCACCTCCTCACTTTCGTTAGGAGGGGGAACATCTTTCAATAGAGAACCCGTTATGAGTGGTTTACCATCTTCGATTTCACTTAGGACGTGTGGGACCTCTTTTCCCTTCAACAATGTATGTTGGCTCTCCTACCTTGAGTCCCTCATACATTGTGCTTCTGCTGGATGGTAATCCCTTGTGTCAAAATCTCCTATAACATACTTAGCATAGAGCTGAGTCATGCTGATCTGTGCCAAAGCACAGAGGAGCATGTTGGGGACTACACGATCCGGAGGTAACACAATGTTACCTTGCAAGTCTCTTCATCTTGATGGAGGATAAAAGTAAAATTAGGTATGTACTCATCGGGATGAGTATATACCACCCTATATTGTTGAGGAATTGGCGGATTTAGGTTATGCATTTTAGACTGCTGACTATTCTTTGTATGATCCCTAGGTGGTGAGTTGCTCTTGTGAGAAGAAGAAGAAGACATTTTGTCTTATCAGTGTGCTAATTAACCGTTATAATTCTTTTCTTATTTAATTAACCCTAAGGTTCGTTTAAGCTCCCAACGATGTGAATGATCTCTTATTTTCTACTTAGCACACAAACACTGATCCTTGGCAATGGCGCCAATGATGAGTGGCATGGTACCCCTACACTCAACCATACGAATACGAGTGTAACACGTGTGATTCAGTCGAACTCCACAGACTAAGTGCCTACACGCCTCATAGAACACTTAAGGTTAATTATTCGTTGTCTTCCTAGAATTACTTGTATTTTTCATGGTGTATGGTTAAGTAAGTCTGAGGTATATGATTTTTATAACTTTTTATGTTTTATCTCCTATGCTATTGAGGTGAAGGGTTGAGAGACTAATTGACTAACTCTAACTAACGAACTAAGTCTAAATTAACCTAGCATTAGCATCCGTTCCCACTTACCATTCACACCCTGAACCAATGCAACCATGGTTACCAAATGCTAATCGTTGCTGGGATCACCACACGTAACGCACGTGCTCGAAGCGGTCGTATTGAGGCACCTAACTAGGAGAGAAGAGTTGAGAGAGATTTAACTCCTAATAAAGCATGTAAATGATAAATAGTAAATAACAATAAATAAAAGTCCTATTTAGCCTATTCCATGCACTACAAGGTTTATCCAAGAAGTTCATCTTTATTTCTATACACAAATATGTGTTCAGGTACAATATTTTCTCAAATAAAGATTTGTTCACTTTAGGACTCCTATTGTGGGCACATGGAAAATATTCTATCTCTGGAGAGATGAAACTGCTAGAGTTTCACTACGGTCTAAGCCTAGGATGAGAAACAAGGGAGAGCCGCCTCTTATTTATAGATATGATGGTGCACCGCGATATCACGTACATGATATCGCGAGGAATGCGATATCACGGCCCATGTGATATTGCATCCCATCAGGACGCATTGCAGCTGATATAAGAGAAGTATCACAAACCAAGTTTATGTTGATTTTTTGAGGCATGTATGGATGTTGATTTTACTTTGCATGTTGTGGTTGTTGATTACATGGTTTGTAGATTATGGAATTATAGTTTGGGTTAGTGACCAAAAGAATTTTCTGATAGATATGAGGAAGGTGAGAGTAAGCTAGTGTTTGGGAAACAACATGGCAATAAGAAATACAAAACATGCTAATTGGCCCTTTTTCAAAAAATGAAATAAGATGGTCCTATTTTTATGATGATGCCTTTGTTTGGATATACAAAGAAGGAGAGGATGATTTCATTATAGGAAAACATAGAAATGAAATGTTTCCCTATGAATTTTTCTATAGAAACAAAAACCAATATAAATGGAAAAAGGAAACTCGCTCCTGATCAAACCACTACACTTGTTGTACTTGGTATGTCCTCAACAATGTTTATTATATATTTTATATAATTCATATTATTAGAGTACTATATGATATCCATGAATATACATGAATCAGTTATCATTATTCGTATGGCTTAAATGTTACCATAGGGGTGATAACTAAGGAGGGAAGAAAAAGAAACAAGACTAGTAAAAAGACTAGTTGTCAATAATGTAATTTCATAATTTGCATTATGCATGACACTAAACATTTTGCATGCATTATATATAAAGAAATGAATCATGTTGACATGTCAAGAGCTTATTATCATGGCTCCCTTGATCCCATGTCAAATAAAAGAGATGCTGAGTCAATACATATTTTCCCTAAGATACATCAAAAGATAGTGTTATTATGGAATGAAGGATTTCAAGTAGATATTATTTATGAGAGATATATTAAGGATCTTTTAATGAAGGATAAGAATTCAAGGTATCATGGAAAAGAGATATGTTTCTTCTAAAAAAGGACATTTATTATATTTGCAAAGATGTTACACCACAATATAAAAAAAGTGAGCATGATGAAAATAGTACATTCCTATGGTATGAAAGCACCACACATTTTTTTTCTTTTACTATTAAGAAGAGTGATGAGACGTGACATGCACTGTGTCGCAATATCACGTACGCGATATTGCGGCTGCCGCGATATTGCGGTCCACCGCCATATCTATAATTAAGAGGTGGCACTCCCTTTATTTCCCAATCCTGGCTAGAAGTAGTGAAGCTCTGGCAGATTGATCACTCTAGAGTTAGAATTTTTCCCCATGTGCCCGCAGTAGGAGTCCTAGAGTGAACGGCTCTTTATTCGAGCAGCTTGTAACCTGAACCCAAGTTGTGTACGGCAATAAAGA
>MNCI01026140.1:84189-96674 GCA_015680685.1 Gnetum montanum
TACCTCAGACTTGCTTAACCATACATCGTGACACTTACAAGCAAGCCTGGGAAGAAAACGAACGATTAACCCCAAGTGTTTCTTGTGGTGTTAAGGCATTTAGTCTATGGAGTTCGACCGGATCGCGCGTGCACGCTCGTATTCATATGGTTGAGTGTAGGGGTACCTCGCCACTCATCAAAGAGAATATCGAATAGTCTATCCCAATAATCATGGAGTTGTAATCGCCATGGATGCTGAAAAAGATGATAGGTCTATCTCAAAATAACATACTTGTTTTGGATTCAACCTTCAACACCAACAAATATAGAGTAAGTAGAATTTTGGGTATTCATTAGAAACCATGTGTCAAGAACATTTTGTATTGCAATTAGCTCATTTTTCTAATATAAATGGTTCTTTTCTAAATAGCTCCATCTTCACATAGTTATGTATTTTGATTCATACTACAATGGATTGCCTATAGCATGGGTGATCTTCTGTAGGTGTACAAAGAGGGATATCACAACTTGGCTTTCTGAATTGATGAGAAGATGTAAGTCCCAAGAGCCATGATGGATAGTAAATATTTTCATGCTAGATGATTCAAAAGCTAAATGAATGTAGTAAGGTAATGGTTAAAACATTGAAATTTATTATGTAATTTTAAAGTTGAGTTCAAAACATGGAGATATTAAAATTAAATGTGCAACATTATTTGGAATATTTAGGTTTGTATTTGATTATAGTATTTTTCTATGTATTTGTTATGTTTGGAGGACATGGAGGAAGAACTTGGCAACAAAGGTTGGAGATTCAACAACGAGAAAGGAAATCGTAGCACATCTAAACTTTATTATTAATGAATACAAAACTCTTATGGATGTTGTTGAGGAAATTAATAAGATTGTCAATGCGCATTAATAGAACATTCATTTCATTAGTTACCTAAAGAGCCAGTGAATAAATGGAGATAGATTTTGTAAGTATGTATTTATTTGATGTTGTAATAATAATCTTAACAAATTTAGATTATATGTTCCATTCTTGTTTTGTTATTATGGGCTCAAACATTCATTTCTCAAGGATGTGGGTAAAAGCCTACCATGATATTCCACATGCTTAACAACACACAAACAATGTTGTGGAGTTCTATCATGGATTTCTAAAAGGGAAATTTTTGAGAGATATTAGAAATAGGAAATGCCATCACATTGATTAGCTTATATGGACTTTGAAAAAGGTACAACTATATTACTAGAAAAATGCAAGACTTAAAGGTACAAGATATCTAGTAAATAGAAAGGATAGAGGAATCAATAAGAAGCCATGGGAAAAGGTTATTGAAATTTGTGATGATGATGGCAAACAAGTCCTAGATAAAGAAGATGAATATTTTGTGTAGAGTCAAAATTCTTTGAAATGGGATACTTGGTACAAGATGTCCAAGGTGTTGTCTTTTAGTATTTTTTGTGAGTATAGATGGTCTAGCCTTGGTCATTTTTGCAAGAATTCAATCAAAGTCTGATATTTGTCAAAGTACATACCAGTGCATATAATTTGTTCTTCAAAGATGAGTATTTTGATTCAAAAATCCCTTTTGAGCTAAATTCATTTATGTTTGATGAGTTTCCAAGCCGTGAAGAGGCATCATAGTTAGGGATGATACCTGAGACATTCAAATCAACCACTAAGAAATCAAATAGTCATGAGGTATAGAGCACTATAGTATCTTCACATGAACACAACAAAAAGAACATTTAGAAATAAGATGAGCAATTGGAAGCATTTGAGGACAATGCAAATGCAAGCTGGATAGAAAAAATACCAAAATTGAAAAAGGGATTGACAAATTTTGCAAAGAATATGCCCATAGATAGAGAGAGTGTTCTTGAACTTGAAAAATATGTTGAATAGATTTAGTCTAAGTTTTTGTTTCTAAAAAATTGAAATGACTTGGCAAGTAACAAAAGATTGTTAAGTTGGGATAGCCCCAAAAATTGATAACAAATGCTTCCTACTCAAAAGTGCTATGGAAAACTATTTATAGAAGGTAGAGACATAATCTAGATCCAATGACTTGATTTTGAAACTCTAGTTTATGATTGTTAATTATAACAATGTAATATTTCTTATTTTTTATTTGCAGAATGTAATGAAGATAGCCAAGGTTACAACCAGAACTCATCTTTCTCACATTCAAATTTGATGTAGTAAAATGCCTAGGTTGCATGAAGGAGAGAAGTTTATGATGTTGGCTGCCTTTAGGCTTACTCAGAGTGCATAATTCTCTCTATGTTAGTAGGAAAGACAATTCTCCCAAGTTATGATTTGAAGCTAGTATTTATCTCTCTAATGCTACAAATTTTGTCCCTAATCATGTTATCTATTATGTTAGTCTCGTTGTGTTCTTTGGTTGTATGTTCTTGAATAGTCGAATAGTAATTATAATAGTCAAAATGATTTAAAGAAGTTTTGATCTACTCTCGTATCCCAATCTACACATATTTGGTTTAATTTAACATAATTGAGAATTTCTATGCACATTGTTCCACTTGTTTATATCAAATAATCATAATCTTGTGATGTCATGTGTCTCGAAAGATATTGTAACTACAACATCTATGAGCTGCATATGGTTGCAATTAATTCCTCATTTACTGCAAGTTGCATGATGTTTGCATTTAAAAAAATGCGATTTCATGCAATTCGCATATTACTGTAATTGTTCACATCTATCGTCAGCGAGTATTGTGCGAGTTCTAGTTTAACAAGAAACAAAAACTTGGTCTTGACAGTGTGAGCCCTTCACATTTTTGCATTTTACTGCAGTATCACGTGATATACACTAGAAATAAAAAATTGCGAGTTGCATAAATAACTATGCCCCATATTTTAGTATTTTAAACTGAAAGGTGCATGCAATCTGCAGTTGGTCACATTGCGAGAAAATGTCAAAAAATAAAAATAAGGTTGTTGTGAAGAAAACAACACATTCCAACCATTTTTTCCCTTGCAGGAAACCGCAGAAAAGGAGAGTGCACCAAGAACAACAACACCATTGCTGTTGGTAATAGTAGACAATAGAATTCATTAGCACTAACAACACTGATGGGCAAGGTATGTACATTTGTACCCTTTTTTAGAAATGCTGTTTTTTTTATCATGTGCTAGGTTTTCTGAAATGAAAAATTTAGACTGTTTGAATCTTATCAGAGTGTGTTGGTGCAACTCTATTCCATTTATTATTGTAGGCTTTACGCATACAATTTTTCTTATGTGTTTATTTTGGGTTCCAAGGGTAATGAACTTCTCGTTTTCACCGAATAATGTTATTTCGTATTTTCGTTATGGAAAGATGCCATTGGAGTTTGAAGCACCTTTTTAAAAAAGTACAATAAATATTTTGATTTATTTACGCAGAACTAGCGATGCCTTTGAGTTAACATTAAATTTGATTGACTACAATGACGTTAATTAAAGTTCATTTTGAATCATAACTTTGCAATCATGTTCATTAATTACATGCTACAAGTTCATTATAAAAAATGAGTTATGAGTGCAATGTGGTTTGGATTATTTTAAGAATAAGATACATTCTATTTGATACTTGTGAAAATAAAAAGGCTAAAATATGGCCAAAAAAGATTAGGTAATCTATAAGACTTAATTTGACCATAATTGATGATGAATTATAATTCTATAATTTGACCTTTATCCAAGGCATTATGCTTCAAAGGGTATGCAAAGCAAATTTAAGTTGCACTCTCTTCATGTAAGCTTCTTATTGTGTAAGCTTTATGTTAGCTTATTGCAACTTGTGAACTAAGAAGACTTGAATGTTAGGAGCTGAACTAATTGATGGAATTTTTACAACAAACACAATTATGTTATTTGCCTTGAAGTTGTTCTCTTATTTTCTATTAATTTATGTCATTGCCATTTGCTTATTTTCTAGTTGAGGTTGTTCCGAGACTTTTAATTCATTACATAGGAGTATTTCAAGATGGTGATTCATTACATAGGAGTATTTCAAGATGGTGAGTGGTACTAAGTACATTGAAGAAATAGAAAAGTTCACTGGCAATAAATACAATCTTTGGAAGCATGCATCATTGGAATTAAGCCAAAGAACATAAAAATTGAAGACTAGAATCAATTAGATCATCGAGCTTTGAGAATAAAATGTAAAGGTATTTCTAATCCCTTGCTTATAAATTTACAAGATAAAAAAATTGTAAAGGGATTATGGGATGTTGTGAGTAAGATATATCAATCTAGTTCTTAAATAAATTGCATCTTAAAAAGGTAAATATGTTATTAAAGATGTTTGAAAATAATACTATTGCATCTCATCTTATTACTATTGCTATTCTTTAAAGAACACTAGTGAAAGGCCTAAAAAATAGGAATTGGTTTTTGTATCTTGTAGTGAGATTCATACTTAAAATTTACCAAAATAGCGGTCTCATTAGGGGATTATCTTTGATGTTAACAGAAGTATAATAAGAAACACCCTTAGGGTAAGCAAGACCATTCTATGCCATGAAATCCCAAACAAAATATAGGAGAAAATAAATTTTATTAGAAGCGCAAATATAACCTAAGTTTTGAAATTCCAAACAAAAGATAACAAAAGTAGAATTTTCTAGAAGTGCAAATATAACCTAAGTTTTCAATTTAGTTTGCATGTGTGAATATGGGTATTAGTATTAAATAATAAAATAGCAAAATTTTAAAATAGAGAATTATGTCATTAATGTAGCCAGTAAAGTCTTCTATCATGTTAAAAGAAATTGTTATGTATGACTTAGAAGTTAATAGGTTAGTGAATGTTAAAAAATTTGTTATGAAAAAAAATACTATGTATGGTTAAGATACTAGTAGGTTAGAGCATATTTTACTGGAAGGATGGGAAGCTACTAGTTTCTCTTGGAAAGTTAAGTTTGAGTGTAGGCATAGTTATGCTTTTGTTCAATTACTAATTTTTTTGTAAGCATTAAACATATGATAATGATACATAAGCACACATTTCATTGTAGATTTATTATTTATAACAATGTCCAAGGATCTACTATGTTCTCACTAAGTTACATATTAAAGGGTTAAGGTAATGGCTAGGTTGATAGCTTTGATATAATTATTTTATATAAAAAATAATATCTAAGAATCTAGTGTGTTCTTACTAAAGTTATGCATCAAAGGGTTAAGGTAATGGTTAGGCTGATAGCTTTGATAGATAATGCTTTTTTAGATGATTTTAAAGTTTTTTATTTTTTTAATGTTATGTATTTTATCTTTGCAGAGAGGTAGTTCATAGAAAAACATCCAAAGAAAGTCCAGTAGATTACTAGGGTAAGAGGTAAGGAGGTAGACATAGGGTCAATAGTAGTCTAGCTACTAAGATATTACACAAGATGCTCAAAGAGAGTAGGATGAATATCGCTGGGCTCAGGAGCAGCAAGCACGAGAGGAATGTCTACATTGGAAGGCTCAATTAAGATAAACTCTGATATGAAGTCCTAAGGACTTCAATGCACTGATGTAGTTGGTATGGCTAAAGATGCATGTCAAGCTAATTTAGCATCACCTTGGCTTTATCATGAGTGGTGGGATCGATTATTATCAAGAGGAGGCACATCACTTTTACTTGTCACATATTTGAGATGCATCATCATCTGTGGTTGTTCACATAGGTGATTCTATGTTTCCATTGATAGAGAAGATGCCATGGGAGGCACTTGAAATGGATATTAGTACACACATGGAATTTTTCAATACTACATCTTCAAATAAAAAAACATAGTTTCTCACCATGGTTATTGAGGTGGAGTCAGATGATACTACTTGGTCTTACAAGAACTTCACCTCTGACTGGAGAGTTCTTATGAGGGTAATTAACACCAATCTCCTTGCTATCACTCATCACACACATGTGATGTGTTTTGCATTGATGGTCCTACTTGATTTGGAGGAAGACTATTTATTGAACTACTCCAACATTTTACTTAGAAGGATGCAAATCCTTACTAGGGATGCATTGACAATTCCATTTCCTTTAGTCATATCTGCTCTTTTTAGACATTGGAAAACCTCTTGATCATGATGCAAAGGAGGTGTAGGTGTTCAATAAGGACCAATTGCCTCATTTGGGATATGCATTTTATAGTCAACATCTCCCTAAGACTAATTTTAATGATTTGGTATGGCTCCTTGATCCTTAAATATTATGATAGGTGGTCAACCTCATGCTATCCATGTTCATCCATAGTAGCAGTAACAATTTGGAGATAGGGCTATCATTTTTTAATACTTAGAGGTAATGGAGGCTAGGATAACAACATGCATAGATGGTCTTTCTATAAGGATTGATGCATTCAATTCTTAGATGCATCAACGTTCTGGCTACCTAGAGAGGAGATAGACCCATCTTACCATCAACTTAGAAACAATAGGTAAATATACATTTTAGTAGTTGAGGACATTGTGTAGAGACATTGGTTCAAGGGAATTGGTGGAGGACATTCTTGTAGACCTTTTGGTATGTCAAAACCTTAAGGAAAATGGAGAACATAAAATGTTGAAGAATGTGATGTTTTTGCAGGGATGGATAAGAACCCAAGAAATGAGATCTACAATGCCATATCAAAGTAAAAGACCTCATAGGCAAAGATGAGAGCATGGACAATAAAAAAGGATATGAGTCAAATGAAGGTGCTTCAAGGATTGGAAAGAAGCCAAATCAACAAGAGAAAGCCTTAGGAATTAGAGCTAAAATGTTGAGAAGATGTCTTCAAGGAAAAAAAGATGTCTTGGCTAAAATGAAGTTTTTGAAAGGAAGATGTCTTCCAAAAACAAGAGACATCTCGTTTAAAAAGAAGAGGTCTTGATAAAGGCATCTCCTTAGAGATGTCCTACTTCAGGAAGAGACAAATCTCCAGATTTGAGGTAGATCCCAGGTGGACATCCCAACTTTGAAAGAGACATCTACACTAGTCATTAGATAGCCATTGCACAAATTCTAAGATATTTTCAAAAACTCAAAGGCTATAACAAGACTTCAATTTCTTGGGAATGATGAAAGTATTGTCAACATAAAAGCAATCATTGTCTATCTTATGTTGTTGTACCTATGTACTTCAATTGTTACATCATTTATCATATTTGTTATATTTGTTAAGGAACTATACTTCATTATACAAGGGATTTGTAAATTGAGTTACATTCTCTTCTTATAATTTCTCTCTTTTCTTGCTACCTTGAGAGGTTGATGTGCTTCTTGCAAGAAGGCACCCTTTAGAGCTTGTTGTAATCTTGTGGGATTGAGTTGTTTTGTTGTGTCAAAACACTTTGGAGTAGAGCTCTATTTTTCACAGATTGTGAAATCCTTTAAACTACTCTCGAGCTTGTTGGGATCTTGCAGGGTTGAGAATTGATGTAATGATGAAGCTCTACTTAGCAGAGCTCAAAAATTTGAAAAGGTTGTGGTGTCCTTCAAATCATATTTTGGAAGGAACAAAGTCCAAAGGTGTGCAAGGAATGTAGGCTCTGAGTGTGGAGTACCCAAGTTGGGGAACCACGTAATTTTTTATGTTTTATGTAACAAGTATAATTTATATTTTGAGGAACTTATTCATTCCCCTCTTCTAAGTTCTCAATCCTCAAGTGGTATTAGAGCAAGTTTATCTCTCGTAGATAAAGTAACATGAACAAGGAAGGGACAACCATCATTAGGCATAATTAGATAAGGAGACTAATATGCTTTATCAATTATTGTATTCAATTTTTATATCACATTGGTAAAGGTAAATCTCTTATTTCCTTTTTTACATGTAGGAATAAGAGACTTTAACTATAAGATTGAGTTGGGACCTTGCAAGGTTGAGAATTGATGTAATAATGAAACTCTAGTGAGCAAAGCTCAAACCTTTGTGAAGGTTATGGTATCCTTCAAAATACATTTTGGAAGGAACAAAGTTTAAAGGTGTGTAAGGAATCTACCCTATGAGTGTGGAGTACCCAAGTTGGGGCATCACATAACTTTTTTGTGTTTTGTTTAACAAGTGTAATTTGCATTTTGAGAAAATTATTCATCCCCACTTCTAAGTTCTTGATCCTCAAGTGATATCAAAGTAAGGCTATCTCTTGTAGATAAAGCAACAAGAACAAGAAAGGGGTAATCATTGTTAGGCATAATTGAACAAGAAGACTAATATGCTTCATCAATTGTTGTATTCGATTTCTATATCACATTGGTAAAGGTAAATCTCTCATTCCCTTCTGTACATTTAGGAATAGGAGAGACTTTAACTATAAGATTAATAAAACATGTGACAATCTAAACAATAAGGAAAGGTCAAATAATGAAATTTTCTTTGAAGAAAGGTATGGATTTTTTTTCCATGAAGTTATTTCTTTCCAAAGTTTATGTGTTGAAATAAAAAATTTTTATATGTCAAGGAAATGAAAATTATAGTTCTTAATGATGAATGCTCTTATCTTAAGAAAGAAAACTTAGACTTTAAGGCTATGATTCCAAAACTAACCAATGTGATTGAACAAATGAGTAAGAACTCTATAGAAAATCCCAAAGACCAAAAGTAAAAAGATGAATGTCTAAGAGATTCTATAGAAGAAACTTGATATAGGTTTGGTAAAATATCAAAGCCTATAATTGTAAATTATTTCTCTTGTGGAAACTCTAGTCATATTCGAGCATATTGTTGTTTAGGATGAAACAGTACACTTGGTCTTTGCAAAAGCAATCTAGGCTAGGAACTTTGTAGGTTTGTAAACAAAAAGAAAGGAACTATGAAAAGAACTTAATGGCTCAAATAACTATCTGTGATGCTAGAACTAGCATGTGGTATATTGATAGAGGATGTTCAAGGCACATGATAGGTGATAAAATCCTACTTCACCCACTTCACAGAACAAAATTGTTGAACCATCACGTTTGGAAATGACATGGAGGCTCTAATAATAGGTATTGGTACCATAGGAGGAAAAGGTAAAAGACTACCAATTGTAAATAATGTTTTCTTTGTTAAAAGTTTGAAAAATAATCTTCTTAGTGTTAGTCAACTTTGTGATCCAAATTTCAATGTTACATTTAATAAAGAAACCTATAGAATACAATATTTAACCATCAAGAACATTATGATAGAAGGAGCTATAAGGGAAATGCTTACACCATTGTTTTTGAAAATAATCCTAACCTTGAATCTAGGTGCTTAGTTAGTTGTACATATGATACCCATCTGTGGCAAAGGAATCTAGGCCACATAACCAAAGAAATTCTTCAAACTCTTGTAAAAAAGGAAATGGTTCATGGACTACTCAAACTCAAAGAATTTAATTTGAACACTTGCAAATCTTGCCAAAAAGGAAAGAAAACAAGGGTAGGATTTGGTAAGAAACATTGTATACCTAACTCTCATCCCTTAGATCTACTTCATATGGATGTAGTTGGTCCTTATCAAATACTAAGTCTGGAAAAGAAAAGGTACTTTCTAACTATTGTTAGTGATTACTTTTATTTTACTTGGGTTACCTTTTTATATCACAAGGATGAGGTATTTGATCATTTCTTAAGAAACAGGCTATGGTTTTAATGTTATTAGGAGTGACAATGGAGGGGAATTCAAGAATGCTAAGTTTGAGTAATTTCACCAAATAAATGTCATACTCCATTAATTTTCTATTGCAAGAACTCCTTAACAAAATGATGTAGCTAAAAGGAAAAATATAATCTTGAACGAAATGGAAAGGATTATATTAAATGACAAAAATCTTTCCTATCACTTTTGAGCTAAAGTAATCAACATTGCTTGCAATGTCTCTAATAGAGTTTTGGTAAGAAGATTAACCTCTAAAAATCCTTATGAATTATGGACTAGTAGAAAACCTTCAATAGGTTATTTTCATGTCTTTGGTTTGAAATGTTATATTCTAAATGATAAAGATAACTTAAGAAAATTTGATCCTAAAACCAATGAAGGAATTTTCTTAGGATATTCATTTTTTAGAAGGGCTTATAGGGTTTTCAATAAAAGGATGAATACTATGGAAGAAACTATAAATTTTAAAGTTGATGATCATGAAATTACTTCTCCACAACCTGATGATGAAGTTTTTCATATTTAAAAATTTTCTAGTGCCACTCAAGTTCAAGTTGACAAAAATTCTTAAGTAGAAAATGAACATGAAGAAGAGTAAGAAGATGAACTCGACGAGATATCTTCCATTCAATCCAAAATGACTAGACTTAGTAAAACACACACTCTCAATGATGTTATTGGGTAAGTACAAGATGGTATTTATACTAGAATCCAAACTAAAGAAATTTGTGCTTTTTCAGCATATCTCTCACAACTTGAACCCAAAAACTTCAAAGAAGCTAAAGGAGAAGAAGGATGGATTTCTGCTATGTAAGATGAGCTAAATTAGTTTGTTAGAAATAATGTATGGGAATTTACACCTAGACTAGATCATAAACCAACTATTAGAACAAAATGGATCTTTAGGAACAAAATTGATGAAAATGGAAATATCATTAAAAACAAAGCTAGATTAGTTTCCAAAGTCCACAATCAATAAGAAGGGATTGATTTTGATGAAACATTTACTCTTGTTGCTAGACTAAAATTTATTAGAGTTCTTTTGTTATACACTAATAATAAAAATATAAAACTATATTAAATGGACATAAAAATTGCCTTCCTAAATGGAACCATACAAGAAGAAGTTTATGTTGAATAACTTTAAGGTTTTATAGATCCCATTAAACATGATCATGCTTAAAATCTCAAGAAGGCTCTTTATGGATGTAAACAAGCTCCTAGAGCTTGGTATGAAAGACTTTGCCAACATCTTACATCAAATGGTTTTGAAAGAGGTAATGTTGATGCCACTTTATTTCTTAGAAGAAAAGGTAGTGATCTACTTATAGTTCAAATTTATTTTGATGTTATTATTTCTAGTGCTACCAATGAAACTCTTTGCAAGAAATTCATAGATCTTATGCAATTTGAATTTGAAATGATCATGATAAAAGAACTAAAAAACTTCCTTGGATTTCAAATTAATCAATTTGTAGATGGAACCTTCATTTGTTAGACCAAATATCTCAAAGATCTTCTACTCAAATTCAACGTAGCCAATGTTAAGATAAAAAACACTTCTATGGCTAAAAATTTGAAACTTACTAAAGATGATCAAGGAAAGCCTATTGATCACAGGCTATATAGAGGCATGATATGTAGTCTACTTTATTTAACTTCTAGTAGAGCAAACACAACATTAAGTATAGAAATGTATGCTAGATATCAGGCCACCTCAAAAGAATCTCATTTAAAGGTGGTTAAACAAATTTTTCATTATTTAAAAGGTACTACTAATTGGGACCTTTGGTATTTAAAGGATTTTCCACTTGATCTTGTTGGATACTATGATGTTGACTAGGTAGGTTGTTCAATCGACCACTGAAGTACAAGTAGAAATTTCATTTTTCTAGGAAGAAGCCTTATCTCTTGGACAACCAAAAATTAAACTTCTACAACACTTCGTTGAATACATCTTCATTGGAGGCTACTATGCTCAACTCCTATGGATGAAAGAAATGTTCAAAGACTCAGGGATAAAAACTCGATCTACACCTATCTACTATGATAAAAATAGTGTCATCAACATGACAAAAAATCCAATTGAACATTCTTATATCAAACACATTGAGATTTGACATCAATTTATACAAGAACATACTCAACATGGGCACATAAAATTAGAATTTATTGGAACTAAAAATAAACTAGTAGATACCTTTACAAAATCCCTTGATGAGGGAAGATTAACTACACTATATAATGATATGGGAATAGGACTCTGTCCTATGTAGTAAGTTTCCTTCTATTTAAATTTTTTCTCTTTATTTTTTTACAAAAGAAAAATGCATGTGTTTAGGGGGAATTATGCTCCACTCCTTTTTATGATGTCTAGAAAGGGGAGAAATTTGGATAGATTGGTAAAATTTGACTATTCTATTATGGTACTACTGACTATTCTATTAGGACTATTAATGTTTCCAATTGTGATTGTAATGAGATGTGATTTGATGTGACTAGCATTATGAGTGACATTGACAACATATGACTTGATGATTTATGGAGACTACTAACTCATTTTATTAATTTTTTGACATCACCAAAAAGGGGAAGATTGTTAACCTTTTGGTATGTCAAAACCTTAAGAAAAATGAAGAACATAGAATGTTGTGCAATATGATGTTTTCGTAGGTTATGGATGAGAACTCAAGAAATTAGATCTACAATGAACTATCAAAGTAAAAGACTTCATAGGTAAATATGAGAGAATGGACAAGCATGGATAATAACAAAGGCTACAAGTCAAATGAAGGTACCCCAAGAATTAGGAAGAAGCCAAATCAATGAGAGAAAGTCTTAAGAATCAGAGCTCAAATGTTGAGAAGACATCTCCAAGGAATAGAA
>MNCI01026140.1:104327-118320 GCA_015680685.1 Gnetum montanum
CCACTTAATCCCATAGGATCTCGATAAGCTCAAGGATGATGCCTTCCTGTAAGAACCACATCCATAGGGCAACAAGAGAATAAAAGATTACAAGGTAGGAATGCAACTAAACTTGTTAATCCTTATATAATGAGGTACAAAAAACTTTAAAAAATTACAATATACAAAAGATAGTACAATGAAGAGCAATATCGTAGTAATGATGAATACAATGATTGCTTGACATGATACTTGAAAGTACAAAAATGCTTGTGCCTTTTTCAATGGAATGAAGTCTTCTTATAGTCAATATGTTTCCAAAATCACCTCGAAATTCATGTAACGACTATCTAATGGCTACTAGAGATGTCTTATTTGAGGTTGAGATGTCTTTTTGCATCAAACCTTCATTCAAGAGAGACATATTTTCTTTTGGAAAGGTGTCTTTACAAAGATGTCTTCAACAAGACATCTTTCTCTATAGAACGACATCTATTTTTTTCAAAGATGTCTTTGTTTGTCATTAGGGAGACATCTTTCTTTGGTAGTAGACATTTGTTATTTCTTGAATATGCCTTTTCTAAAACTCTTTCTTCTTGGTGAAGATGTCTTTAGTTCTTGGAGACACCTTTCTTCACGTTGATATCCTTGGTCCTTGTCCTTGCTTAAAATCTTTGAATTTCCACATGCCTTCTTATCTTAATCCAAGTCCTAAAAACATAAAAACCACACAAACACACAAACATCTTTGTACTTTATTTTTCTTAATGTTTTGATATACCAAAAGGTCAACAATCTCCCCCTTTTTAGTGATGTTTAAAACTTAAGAAAATGGGTTAGTAGACATGCAAATATCCAAATATATCCAAAAAAACTTAAGAAAATGGGTTGGTAGAAATGCAAATATCCATATATATTTATAACTATACTCTTCCCCTTTTTGAATAGCATCAAAAAGGATAAATCACATAAACATAGCTCTAAAAACCAATAAATATATCAAGACATATATATTCCCATGGTAATCAGGGACTAGAATAAAGCATTAGGTTCAAGGTTGTTTGGAAAAACATGGATAATAATGAAATGATGCAAATTAAAAAGTAGAGACCAAAAGTACACCTTTCATTTTCTTTATTTCATTATTATCCACATTTTACCTAAATCAAGGCTTGAAAGATATTTTTCAAAGACATATTTGTCTATTTAGTCTTCAACTTGACCAAGACGTATTTGTCATTAGGGAGATGTCTTTCTTTGGTAGTAGACATCTGATGTTTCTTGAAGACATATTTTTTGAAACTCCTTCTTAACCAAGATGTCTACTCTTTCTTGGAGATGCCTTTCTTTACTTTGAAATCCTTGGTCCTTGTCCTTGATCATTGGAGTTGCATTTTAAAGTCTTCATTCCTTGTCCAAGATCTTTAAATTTTCACATTTCTTATCTTAATCCAAGTCATACAAACACAACTACCACACAAACACACAAACATCCTTGTACTTCATTTTTCTTAACATTTTGAGATTCTAAAAGATCAACAAAAACATGGTCAACATAGGTCACTAGGGGCATTATAAGGTCAAACATGGTCAACTATGATTACACTTTACTAGTTTTAGAACTTATCGAGTCATATCATGGTCAAATGACATCGAATGATGATTAGGGATGATCAAACTCCATGAAATAACACAAATCAAAGATCAAAGAAATTCAACTAAGGACATAAGAGACATAATAAGTAGAAATATTAAAACTAAAGCCATGTAGAAGATAAATGAAGCCAATTGATGATCAAATGATGATCGAATAAGGCCAACAAGCTCAAAACAAGTCAAAATACAATGGAACAAGGCCAAATCTATCAAGGTGCATAACATATGATAAAACATGGTTAATATTGGTCAAGTAAGGTTAGGTTGTGCCAATTTTAGACCTTAGTAGACCATGGTGAAAGGATATAGGGTTGATGGAGGATCTTGGGAACTTGGTTTGATTATTTTGAGGCTGTTTGAAGTAAAAAATAAAATCTTTTATTGTGACTACATTAGGTAGTGTAGTTGGGACAAGCCCCAACATAGTTATTATCAGTATAATGGTTTTCTAGGATTGTTATGGGTAGTTTTGAGGCCTTTATGGTTTGTATGGCTAGTGTAGTGGATTAGGGTTTGAGATTGATGAACTTTGTCATCGTTTTAACTTTTGAAAACTATAAATGATGTCAACTACTAGTGACTATGCTACATAGTATAGTCCTAGTGTGAATGCATGGGGAAGATGGGTTTATGGGATATTCAATTAGCTTCTTAGCATAGCATAAGATCTTATAAAGGCTGAATAGGCTATTTGGAAGTTAAAATAGGCTTCAAAAGATGGCATTTTGGCACCAACACCTGATGACTACATTGACCAACATAGTCCTTTAGTCTACCTAGCTTTCAATGCCTAAATTTAGCTTTTAGGGGCTAAAACATGGCTAGAGCTTAGGCTAATGTTGTACTCTAGGCCTCTAAGCTTCTGCTAGTCAACGTTTGAGTCATTTTAACTCAAGGAAGCTAGTGAAAAGCCATATGTATGAGCAACTACACTTAACTATGCTAGTCAGTGTAATCCTTCACTATACTTAGCTTTCAAGGCTTGAATTCAGCTTTTAGGAGTTGAAACATTGCCAGAGCTTGGACTAATGTTATAAGCTAGGCCTATGAGCTTCCACTAATCAAAATTTAAGTTATTTAGGCTCAAGAAAGCTAGTGAAGTTCCCCCTATATGAGACATTGGCCAATGTAGTCCTTCAGTCTACCTAGCTTTCAAGGCCTTTAGGGGCCAAAACGTGGAAAAAATTGTACTTATGTTATACCATAGGCCTTTGGGCTTCTACTGATTAAATCTTGAGTCATTTAGACTAAAGGAAGCTATTGAAAAGCTACCTATATGAGCAACTCATTGGACTACATTGGCTAGCATAGTCCTTAACTATGCCTAGCTTTCAAGGCATGAGTTTAGATTTTATAGGCTAAAAATTTGCTAGATATTGTTCTTATGTTGTACCCTAGGCCTCTAGGCTTCTAAAATTTTAATTTTAAGTCATTTGAACTCAAGAATGCTAGTGAAAAGCCACATGTGTGATCAACTACACTAGACTACATTGGCTAGCATAGTCCTTCAGTATGCCCATATTTCAAGGCTTGATTTCAACTTTTAGGGGTTGAAACGTGGCTAGAAATTGGGATTATGTTATACCTTATGCATATAGTCTTTCAATAGTTGAATTTTGAGTCATCTAGGCTCAAGAAATTTGGTGAAAATCAACCTATATGAATAACTATGTTGGACTACGCTAGCTGGCGTAGTCATTTAGCATGCCCAGCCTTCAAGGCCTAAGTTCAGATTTTAGGGGATAAAATGTGGCTAGATATTGGGATTATGTTATAATATAGGCCTCTAATCTTTTACTAGTCAAATTTTGAGTCATTTTAACTCAACGAAGTTGGTGAAAAGCCAACTATATGAGCAACTATGCTAATTTGCATTGGCCATTGTAGTCCTTTAGTATGCCTAGATTTTAATGCCTAAATTTAGATTTTAGGGGCTAAAAATAAGGATCCTACAACTTAAAATGAGGGGAATGAATAATCTCCTGAAATAAAAAATTTCAGCTAAAAAATCCACACCCAAAATTACATGGTTTTCCAACTTGGGTACTCCATATTTGAAGGGTAGATTGCTTGTATAGCTTTGGACTTTTTTTTTCTCAAAATATGGTTTAAAGGGTAGAACACCCTATAAAACTCTAAGCTCCACTATAGATTGGTTTATTGTCACCAATCCACTTAACCTTACAAGGTGTTGACAAGCTTAGAATGTGGTTTCTAGGATCCCATAACCTTTACAACTTGAGCTCTACAAGTGTAGTAGGTTGTAATTCTATGGAAGAGAAATCTAAATTAGAATTAAAATTTTTTTTACCTCTTTCTCTACCTTTGAATAAATTTTATCTTTTTTGAAATGCACCCTTGTTTTCTATTATCAACAATCATTGTAGCTTCCTTGAGAGAAAGGTATTCTCATCTTTGCTACCCTCATCATGCTCATTAATCTCCTTCTCTTTGGAGGTAATCTTTAGAGAAATAGGTCTTTCTTGGATGGCTTCTTCACTTATGAGAATCACTTCATAAGCAATAAGAGCACTTTGAAGCTCTTCAAATTTTAAAGTTGAGAAATTTCTAATTTCTTCCATAGTTGTAACCTTTGGTCTAAACTTCTGATCATTTTGATGATGATATCACTTTCAGAAAAATATTTTCCTATTCCTCTAATAGCAAAAAGAAGGTCATTTTCTCTAGAGAAATAATCTTTTATTTTCTCTCCTCTCATTTTAAGCTTATCGTATTTGCTTTGTAAAACTAACAATTTTGATTGCTTAATAATAGATGCTCCTTCATAAGTATTTTCTAATTTTTGCCAAATTTCGTTTGCTATTTTACATCCTACTTTATTAAATTCATATTTATTCAAAGTGTAATATAAATAATATTTTACTTTTGAATCAAACATGAACTTAACTTTCTCCTCTTGTGCCCATTTGTTACGAGGCTTGATGATGCCAATGGAGCTTTTGATAGGTAGAGTGTAGTATTTAAGGATTAACTCACACACTTAAAACTCCATGGATTCCAAGAATCCTTGCATTCTTGCTTTTCAATAAGTAAAGTCAAATCCATCAATCATGAATGGCTTTCTGTAAGATGTTCCCTCCATTATTCACTCTTTGATGTTGGTGATGAAGAAGAGTACCAGGCTTTGATACCACTTGTAGATCATTGAAATTAGAATGAGGGGATGAATAAGTTCCTCAAATTAAAATTCTTTGGATAAATCACACATACCAATTTAACACGGTTCCCCAAATTGGGTAGTCCACACTCAAAGGGTAGTTTTAAGAACACCTATAGACTTTGTTACTCTCAAATGTGGTTAAAAGGCTACCACACCCTATATAAGATCTGAGCTCTACTTTGAAGTGATTTGATGCTAGGAATCCACTCAACCCTACAAGGTCCAACAAGATTAGAAGCTGGTTTCTAGGATCTCACAACCTTTACAATCTTGAGCTATGCTTTGGATCGTTGTGGCACTATACCAACACTCAATCCCATAGGATCTTGATAAGCTGAAGCAAGATGCCTTCCCACAAGAGGCACATCAACCCCATAGGGCAACAAGGAAGAACAACAATTACAATGGATGAATGTAACTTAGTTTACTGATCCTTGCACTTTGAGTTACAACAAAGTTTATAATAGACAAAAGATAATATAATGAGGAGAAATAGTGATTACAATGATTGTCAAATGATTATGCAATGATTGTACAAAATCTTGCACTTTTCCCAAGGAGAATGATCTCTTCTTATAGTCACTATGTTTTCAAATCCATCTTGGAACTCATGCAACAACTAGCTAACAATAATGGAAGATGTCTTCTTGATGTCTAAAACTTCTTTCTAGATCTAGCCTTCATTCTAGGAAGACATCTTTGTCTAGTGATAGAGATCTTTTTGTGAATGGCTTTCATTCTATGAAGATGTCTTTGTCTAGTGAAAGATGTCTTTTCCTAATGAAAGACCTATGCTATTTCTTAGAGATGTCTTTTCCTGTGCATCTTTCAATTCTACCAAAACGTCTACTATTTCTTGAAGATGTATGTCTTCATCTTCCTTTGCATTTTGAATACTCCATTCCTTGTCCATAATCTTGCACTTTTGCATGCTCTAATGATGTTAACTTTGCTTTTGATCCTTGTCCATATTTTTTGAATTATTGCATGATTACTTGAGATCATGTGGATGGCTTTCTTCTTTGAAAAAGTTGTTCCTTGTTATTAGTGTAGGCTTCATTTCATCTTAGTTTCCCATGTAATTTTTCCTACACACACAACAACCACACAACCGTATAAACAACCTTTGACTCCATTTTAGTTAACTTTTTGACACACTAAAAGGTCAACACAAACAACCTTACCAAGTGCCCAGACTCACTTATCAACCCTATAGATCTACACCATGTCTTGCTAAGGTATAAAACTAGCAAAATCTAACCCTATTTAACCAATATTACCTATCTTTTTACATGTTTCTCATCCTTACTTATTTGGCCTTACTTCATGGTGTTTCAACTTGTTTAGGCCTTGTTATGCATTGTTAACCTTCATTTTTTAGCCATGTGATGTTATTTAACTTTACTCTTGGCCATTGAGATATCATTTGGCCCTATTTTTATCACTTGGAATCATTTGACCTTTCAAAAATGGATTTGACAATGATTTTCATCATTGAACATTAGTATGGCCTTGTTTGACCATCCTATCCATCATATGGTCTTCATTTAACCCCATTTGGTCATCATTTGGCTAACCTTTGGTTTTTTTCCATGTCAATTGTCCTTTTGGTTTAGCCCATGTACCTTATCCTATCCCCTATAACCTTGGTTGACCATGTTTTAGCCTTGTTTACATTATTTAATGATGCTTGATGATCATTAGGATATCATTTGACTTTAGTTGACTATCATTTGGTCCTATTTAGCCTTATTTCATGCTCTTTAGCCTTTGATTCACTTTTTCCACCTTTAATTCTCTTTTTATTGACCTTTGTTGTCCTTTCTTTAACTTTAATGGACATCATTCGATGGAGTTTGACCATCATTTAGCCTTTGTTGGAGTCCATTCTATCATCATTTGGCCTTCATTTGTCCTTGTTTAGCCTTTGGTAACATTTAATTGGCCTTTATTAAGCCCTATTTTGCCTATAACTTAATGTATTTTAACTATTGATAGTGCATTTTGCTTTATTTTGGCATTATTTACTCATTTTATGACATAGATGCTACTTAATGTGCTTATGGTTGATCTACAGGATTAGAGTATGAATATCTGGGAGTAATTTAGTGGGCCTTTGAATCTAAGTGGACCTCATGGTGATGTTGAATGATACACCAACCTTAATTACATAGATCTTGAGCCTACAAGTTTGAATGAACACATAGCCTTGATAGGAAAACCTATAGAATGGTCTAAAAACCTATTTAAAACCTTGGACCTTGAGGCTAGCAAGATCACCAAGGACTTTCTAGTTAAAGTTCTTATCATGACACATACTAGAGAGGAGATAATACTAAAATTAAGTTCCTCACTAGAACCTCAACATGCTCCAAACATCACCAAGGTCCTCCATGAAAACATTAAGATCTTTGCCTGGTCATATGAAGATATGTCAGGTCTTGACCCATGACTAGTGCAACATAGCATCATAGTCAATCCTAGTATTAGACCAGTTAAAAAAATAGTTTGTAAGATTAGGCCATATTTAGCACTAGAATTTTGTGATGAAATCACAAAATTATGCCAAGTTGGTTTCATTAGAGCTATTAATTACACAAAATGGGTATCTAACATAGTGGTAGTCCCTAAGAAAAATGGGAGCATATGTATTTGTATTGATTTTAGAGACATGAATAAAACAACCATCAAAGATGATTTTCTTTTACTTAGTATTGACCAACTTATCAATACTACAACTAGGTATGCCTTATTATCCTTCATGGATGGGTTCTCAAGATAGAATCAAATTAAAATTAACCCAAAGCATTAACTTTGTATGACCTGCTTAACTGCTTGGGGTACTTTTTGTTACATCATAATGCCCTTTGGTCTAAAGAATGCAAGAGCAACCTACCAAAGATCAATAAAATATATCTTTAGCAATTATATACTAGGGTTGCTTAATGATTACATAGATGATATAGTCATTAAGTTCAAATTATCCAACAATCATGTGCATGAACTTAACCTTGTGTTGAAACAATCTCAAATACAAGCTTAGGTTTAACCCCAAAAAGTGTGTCATTAGCATCAAAACTAGTAAGATAAAGTTAAGGCCATATCCAACTTGAGAGTACCAACCAACCTTAAGGAGCTTCAATGATTGCAAGGTGGATTGTAATTTATCCATAACTTTATCACTAGGCTTACAGATAAGATACAACCTATGCAATAGTTGCTTAAGAAAGGGCCTCACTATGAGTGGAAAACTTAATCCCAATAAGCCTTTGAAAACCTTAAACAAGAGTTGGCACAATTACCAATGGTCTATCCACCATAAGAGGATAAACCTTTTTACATCTACCATATTATCTCTAACACATCCATTTCCTCTCTACTCTATTAGAAATGAGATGATGGAGTAGAGCTTCCACTATACTATCTAAGCTATGCATTAATTGTCCATGAGACCTAATACACTGAAGTAAAGAAGTATTCTCTAGCCTTGGTATTTTCATTGAGGAAGTGGTGGCACTACCTCCTTAGGAGCTAGGTCAATGTTATCTATAAGGATGATGTACTTAGAGAAATAACAACCAATATCTATGAGAGTAGCCGTATTGCTCATTGAAAATCCATAATAGCCAAATTTGACCACTAATACATCTCTCAAGCATCAACGAAAGGCCAAGAAATATCCACACAACTTATTGCTTCACCAATAGAAGACAATGTAGCCATAGACCCCAAATTCCTTGACAAAAATGTCAACATTATTAGCAAGGTACCCAAGGGCTATGACGTGGTTATGCACTTTGACAACACTTCAACTACCCATGGGGCTAGTGCCACTACCATCATAACACTCCCATCTAGTGAAATCCAACCCTTTGCTTACCATTTTGAATTCGCATCTACCTAAAATATAGCAGAGTATGAAGGATTAATTAGGGAAATGATGGTAGCCCATGACCAAGGAATCAAGCACCTAACGATTAAAGGTGATTGGCAACTTGTGGTTAACCAAGTAATAGAGGTTTATGCATGTAAAGCTAAATATTTGTAACCTTACTATGACTTAGGAAAGAACTTGATGAAAAATTTTACAAATGTTAATATCCAACATAAACCCCAAATTAAGAACATGCTAGTTGATGTCAATACAACCTTAGCTCTCAGTGTAATCCTTGATGTGTTTAGTAAGTTACCTATCTTAACCATGAACTATGCTATTTTCATCACACAAAACACTGAGGATAACCTTTTAGCCTTTGTTAGTCCTACCCCTCTAAGGGAATGATATGATGATATCAAGTTTTACCTCATGCATGGTGAATATACACAAGGCTTAACTACTTCTTAAAATGACATTGTATATAAAAGATCAAAATAATATGTCATCATAGGTGATAACACATTATGTTGATGGTCCTATGATGGTATATTATTAGTGCACTTGGGCAAGATTGAAGCTTGCATAGTCCTTGAACAAGTTCATGAGGGTGTATATGGAGGACCTATAGGACCTAGAGCCATGGCTCCTAAGATTAGATAACTAGGCTATTATTGACCTTATATGGAAAAAAAATTGCCCATAGAAGGTCAAGACCTATGACACACGTTAGAACATAGCAACCTAATACATGTGCCACCAATTGAGTTACACATTACTTAGATAACTTGGTCATTTTAATTATGGGAATTGGATATTATTGAACCTATAATGCCTAAGTCTTTGACAAGGCATAGCTTCATCATCATCATAGCTAAATACTTCACAAACTAGGTTGAAGAAATTCCCCTAAAAAAGACAATGTCTCAAAAAGTCTATAGATTTATACTCAATAACATAGCAACCTATTTTGGCATACCTATGACCATAGTCACAAATAATGGACCATAATTTAGTAGCCAAGAAACAAAAGCCTATTGTTAAGACCTAGGAATTAAACATTCCTTTTTGCCACCATACTACTCTAAATCCAATGGACAAGCTAAAGCTAGCAACAAGGTCATCATAAACTTGCTAAAATAGATGCTAAATAATAGCAAATGTAAGTGCACTTTAGACCTATCAAACCATAACTAGTGTAACTCCATATAGCTTAGTTTATAATTTTGAAGCTATTTTTCCTTTTGAATTACAAGTTCCATCACTAAGGGTAGCTCTATCAAACTTCATCGATGATGAATAGAATAAGGAGCTACATATCAAAAACCTAGACTCGGTGGAGGAATAATGAGTATGAATGCTTTCTTACATTGAGTGATACTAGAAGAGGTAGAACAAACATCACCACCATGACCTAAATAAATGAAATATCAAGAAGGAATACCTAGTTCTTAAGGTTGTCCTTGAGCATGCAGACAAATTCTTAGCCAACTTGAAAGGGCCTTTCTTGATCACCAAGCCTTATAGTAATGCAACCTTTAGAATAGCAAACATGGATGGGAATGAATTGGCCAATTCAATCAACCATTCCTAATTCAAATCTTATAACATCTAACATACTTTCTTCACATGTATCAACATTGACATCCATGACCATAGTCACCAATAACAAGTGATCCACTATTCCTTTTGTTTACGTCTTTTGTAACAACAAGTGGACTAAAAGACTTTGTAATATCTATAATGCAAGATATAAATCCCTCTTGGGTGTAACAATTGTGACATTTAGTGGTCTAGTTTGCTAATTCTCTCATATGAACCTATTCATTGTATTATAACAATGTATCTTCTTTGTCTTGTTTTCTTGTCTTCTTGGAGTTATGCTTGCATGATGAAGCCTAGAGTCATTGTGAAGATGTAACTCATTACGATGAAAAGTTACCATGTGATCTTGATATGAAAAACTTGGTGTGGCTTGCCATACCAAGAGTGCTTTTATGATAATTCCTTCCTACCATTACATTCCTTAGAGTCCAATCCCATAGCCTTATTATGACCTTCCTTACACTAGATAACAATGTTGACCTATGTTTGACATATATGCATTATGGCCATTTGGCATCTCCTTCATCATGCTCCACCAAGTTCATTTAATGTAACACATCTCATTTAATAGGAAACCAAATGAAATCTAGCCTTGGTAATGAAACCCCATGAAGGTTTCACCCAAAAGAGAGAGAGAGAGAGAGAGAGAGAGAGATGGGAAAGCAAATTGCCAAGAATCTAAAAGACTAATGAAGATCAAAAGATAATCTATGACTCCAAACATATAAAGAAAGAATCCTAACAACCTAAGAAACCTTAAAGTGAGGTGTTTGTTCCTCAAAAACATTACCGAGTGACTAATACTTCAAAACACAAAGCACAAGGCCTTATTGATTATTCAACATGTTAGTTCCATATCATAGCCATGATGTCAACCTATGGAACTCATTGTTAACCCTCATGAAAGTTTCCTAGTGACCAAATGTAACCTACAACTTTTACCACCTCATCATAACTTTATCCCATTATCACAAAGCACTCTTTTTCATGGTTTGACACTATATGATCAAGCCTAGAGAGGAAATGCTAGTGATGTACTTACAATGATGTTTTGCATTCTTTGTCTATGTCTCTCAGGTAAATCCTTCAAACATCAACAAAGAGGAGCTAATGGAACACCACCTAGAAAACTCATGTTGTAACCTATAAGACTTCACCAGTTAACCTGAGGTAATATTTTATTGTAAATGTAAGGTTTATGTCCCTTAAGCTACAATCTTCCATACTTTAACTTTTTGAGGCTGAAAAATTCCCCATAAGTTGCTGTTGCCTCACTTTCTAAGTTAAAAAGGCAATGTCATGGCTATATTTGGGCTTGGGAAGGCTAAAATGCATTGGAAACTACCAAATTTGACATTTTCATGGGATTTTGTGGGGCTATAGCCTCAACTACGCAAGAATCACCTACACCCAACATTGGTGGTGTTGGATTTTTCATTTCTCAAAAATTCCCAAAGTAGCTTTCAAAAAACCAAATGTGGATATCACAAGGCCAATGTTGGTGGTGTTGGGTTTTCAATTTTCCAGCCTAGTTACTACAATTTCTAACAATTGCAACATGGCCTACATAGTCATCTTAGATTTTCAGTAGTATTCACATGGCTAGCATAGTCATAACATTTCCAAGAAAATTCCAATAATGCTAGCATAGCTCTCCAAAGCCAATGTAGTTGAGGTGAAGCCAGCATAGTCACAAAAGTTCATTTACTATTTTTAGTATTTGGTGTCATTTTGACAACCATTGGGTTTAAAAGTTACCATAAATGGTCAACTACATTGGGGATTATGGTCTGAAACACTTGAAAATATGATCAATTTGTCAATAATCCTAAAAGAAATTTGCAACCTAAATTCAACAATTTCAAAGCCTATAAAAGCTAAATTTGAACACTTCATTCAAGTTCTAAACATTTTTTCCAACCATACTACCTTTGTAACCTTGAGCACCTAGAACCCATTCAACACTTGCAAGACTTTTGGAGCAATTTGAAATCTACCTAAGCACCATAGACTCTTAGCATAGTCCCATTGCCACAAAAGTCAAACAACATTGTATACATCATGTGTAACCACCAAAGTTGCAAATTCAAGTGAAAACTAGTAAAAATATTTTGACAAGTGGAGTTGGGGAGTACTTGGATCATGAAGTTTGACTACAAAATACAACTTGCCAACTCCGATAGGCTTCTTGTGCATTTGAGCACAAAATTTGTACTTCTTGAACTCTTTCTCAGAGGCCCTTTGGATTCAAGGTCAAAAGCTATTTCCACACCCAAGATCTTTTATTTTTCTTTTCAACGATCAAGTTTTTTGGGTGCAACATACAAAGATAATAAAGATCTAATGGCTAGACTAGTTAAGATCCTAACAGAAGTCAAGAGGCTTTATATCCCAACAAGGTAGGATTATGACATGATAAATTTCTTTAAGTTAATTTATCTAGCTTTAATTTATGTTGAACAACGTAACAATAAATTTTTACATATTTAGATCATATTCAAATTTCCATATTAATTTATTAATGAGTAGTAAGTGTCCCCTACACCCAATCATACAAATCATAGGTGTTCATTAGAGATTTGGTCAAATTTTGTAGACTTAGTTACCCAAGTGGTCCATATTTCTAAATAGTGAATTGTGGAGTTAGAAGGTTATTGTCTTCTTAATCCATAATTGTGTCTTATTTGTGAGTATGGTTAAGTATGGTTAAGGCATATGATGTGTATTTTTATAATGATTTTTAGCATATTTTTCTTCTAATGGCTAGATGATTAAGTAAAGGTTGAATAATTAATTATCTAACTAATCAACTAGTGTAATAACTATTTATCCTAGCATGAAGTATCTATTCCCATTTTTCATACACATCCTGAACTAGTATTAACACTATTAGATTACCAAGTGGCTATTACTAGGCTTATAAAATATCCATTGCTGGGATTACCAAGTGTTAATATGTTATGCTCAAAGTGGTTGTACTCATGTATTTATGATTAATTATATTAACTATTTAAGAGCATAAATATAAAGTGCATGGAAATTGAAGTGCTAAACATAAATAATAAACTAATCTAAGTACTATAATGGATGTAAGAAATCTTGATTTTATTGCAGTTCATGCTAGTTTGTTTATGTACATAGGTACTTGAATAAAACTCTATACAATCTCTTAGATCCACATTACAGGCACTCAAAGAGAAAATATTCTAACTCTAAAAGGAACAAACTACAAGAGCTTTGCTAAGGCAATGATTTAAAAGTGCAATGAAACATCCCAAGGAAAATTCATGTTATAATCCATTACCAAAATTCTTTGTAATTTTGTGAAAAAATAAAGGTAGACACAATTGCCTTATTTTCCGTAAAAGTATTGCATTATGGCCCTGTATTATTGGAATTTAAGGTAGTTTTCTAATATTAAAACTAAGGTGTATAGCCTATACATGGCAAATCTTAGGTATCCTAGCTTGTAGAGGCTAAAAAATGCTTCTCAAGTTATAAATGCCTTATCTATCAACTTGTGGAGGCTACAAAATCCATATATGCCAACTTGTGAAGGACAAAAGTGCTTAAAAAGCTAGAAAATGTGGTATTTTAATCCTATATGTTGAGCATGGTAGTTCCATACACTAGACAGACTACAAAGATAACATATAAGATTTGGGCTTTAATCCCATACATTGGGCATTCTAGTCTCA
>MNCI01026140.1:118406-131835 GCA_015680685.1 Gnetum montanum
TAAATTTGAATCTAGGCCAAACTTCAGACTTTCAAAGTAGTGTAGATATCCAAGAGCCAGCAACCATTTTCTCCCTAGCATAAACCAAAGTAGCAAAGAAAACTAATGGAAAGTAGTGTTCAAAGAGTAGTTTCTATGGGATACTCAAGGATAGATCCAATTGCAAAACACATCCCGCTAGCTGTATTGACTCACAAAGGTTTCCTTTGAGCTCTTGGGCATGCGAATTCCAAAACTTCTATTCTCTAAACTTTGTTTAAATAGGTCTTAGGTTCTTTTTTTGTTACTCTTGGATAACCTTGGATGTTCAAGTCCTCAAGCGATCTACCAGATCATTTGTGATGCTCATAAATCCTTTGTAAGGCTCATGGATCTTAAACTGTTATGTGCTGGGATTTTTGGTTTCTCTAGCATTAAATGTTTTAGCCATTATAGTTTCTAGCACTAGAAGCAGGGCCTCCGCTCAACTTCTTCACTAAATACCATTTTAATATTTTTTACTAATTACCAGGTTCTCTCAAAACCTAGCATGTGATTTATGACCAGTCTTTCCCATTTCATTTTTCTCACATCAAGTGCTAGGTTTTTGCAAAACCCAGTGTATGACCTACAACTAGTCTTAATCATTTTAATTTTTTCCATCAATGTTGGATTTTCTCCAAAATCTAACATGTGTCATGTAACTTGCAAGTCAGAGTTGGGTTTTCAAAAATTTCGAAGCATGCCTTACAAGCTGGAAAATTTGTGTTAGATATTCACAAAACCCAACATATGGCCTATAAGCCAATTTAATAATTTTTTACATTAAAATTTTTCAGCTATAGTGTGTAATATTGTCACCATTCCTTGCATTGTTAAAATGTAAAAATTACCTTTCTCCTACTGCAGTGCATAGCACTACCATAGCCACCTACATTGCCTTTGTAGTCTTAGTGTAGATACAATCATTATTTTCACCACTCACATTTTATAGTTTCTTGACTATTTCCCTTTAGTAAATTTTAAAGGATACACTTTACTTTGTAGTTGCAGTGTGGTTAAAGCTATGAAACCTCATACGTTGAGGCTTTCATATGCTAAAACTACTTCATATGTTAAGGATTGCCTCATATACTGAGACTCTCATACATTGAGATTACATATGCTAAGACTATCCCATATGCTAAGACTCTCATACACTAAGGATCTCATACACTGAGGCTCTTACAAAGCCTCTCACATGCTAAGACACTTAGCCAATCATCAAGTATAATACCTTGTTTATTGCCTTTTCACTATTTAATAGTCTTATCTCATAATATAACACATATGGTCTCATACCAAGAATTTGTTCACATATATGATCCTAAGGACCTGGATGTAGTTGAGCATAGATGGTCCATTAGGTGGATGGGGCTAGAACTAGCTTACATGAACATAAATGAGGAATATTAAAACTTTATTTGTGTGAAAATTCAAGCTAACTTGCTTATCCCTCAAATAGAGTTGGAATTAAAATATCAATTCAAGATAATCCACAAGAGTGGAAAGCACTATATTCCCTCTTCTTATGACGAAATCAAACTAACTAATTTCCATACCAATATGTTTTCACAACTAGTAAAAATAGAGGAAGTGAGTGAGGAGATTAGCTTAGACTAAAACCAAGAGGAACAAGATGAGTTTGAGGTAGAGTATGAACTAGAAGCTTTCATAAGGGACCTCTTACAAAGGTCAGCTTCGAAGGCAACCATCCCTAACTCCACACTTCCCTTATTCTTTATGGATTAGATTTTCCAATCTATCCCCTTATATCCTATCATGTTCTACCCAACACTAGGTGTTACAACATACTAATCTTAGCTAGTATTCCACTTCACCTCCCTATTTTCATTAATGTATTTTACAACTCAATCTCATTCAACACAATCATCACCAGTGGTATCTACCATGCCACCTCCTTTCATCATCCAAGTGGACCCCTCTATGGGACCCTAGGTTTGGCAGGCCTCTCATACTCCCTTTGTTCCTTTTATACCTCATGTGCCAACTTAAACATCCTTCTCCTTATTTAACCCACCTATGACAATGTTTACACAACCTCTTCTGTCTATACCAATGCTCATAGTGTAGCCTCAAGCTATTCAACCTCCTTCTCAACCATCTGTATAAACATTGTAGCCTATAAGGATGCCCTAAGGATTGGATCAAGCCTTTCAAATGATCCAAGACCTTACCAAAGAGCTATGGAAGCTAAAGCTAGCACAACAAAAATGGTAAAAATTATGAATTTCTACTAGGATGATTCCATAATCCCAATCATTTTTCAAATAACATTACCCATAGGCATGCCTATGCCAGATTTCATCAAATACAATGATGAAGGGGATCCTAATGTACATTTGGTCATCTTCCAATCTGTGTACCTCTTGTTGCAAGAATGGCCTCATATAATACTGCAATTTTTCCTTATGTCCCTTAAGGGAAATGTTTGTATTGGTATCAAACCCTACCTAAAGTTTCATCTCTTCCCTTGAGGACTTGATAAACTAATTTATCAATCACTTCAGATACAACTTGAAGCTAGATATAATGTTAAACTAACTTATGAAGGTGAAGTAGGGGCCACTTGAACTAGTCCAAAGGTTCATTTAGAGATGGAATTCAACACTCAATGAGATTCCAACTTCTATCTTTGAAATCCACCTTTTGGCTATCCTTGAGGAAGTAGTAAATGAATTCATCACATCAAAGCTTGAGTACTTAGAGCATCAATCACTAAGCCAAGCCTTTTTGCAAATCAAAAACATCAAGGAAGTGGCTAAGACCTGTAATGATCTAGCCTACATGGCTTATAAAAATCAACATGCAAGGAGAGATAGGGAGAGAAATACACAAGAACAAACAACTATGGCTATAGTATCCAACAATACAAAACAAAAAAAAAAGGTGGGGATTACCACCATGCAATACATGCTCTGACTTGTTACAATCATCCACCTTCTACATCCCAAATCAATCAAGACCAGACTTTGGATGAAAGGATAGGACTAAGTACACTAGGTTACTAATGAAGCCCTCTAAGCTTTTAGAACAATTACTTAAAGATAATCATATACAACATAAGCAACTATTTGAGAAAGCTTGTAAAAGGCATGATCATATTTGTGACATTGCTAGAGACCTCATAATAGTAAGCAAAGATGATCCAAAGTTACTGAAGTACTATAGATTTGATAGGTTTTTTCATTATCATCAAATGGCTAGCCATGATACTGATTTTTGCCTAGAATTAAAAGATGACATCTAGAAGATGATTGACTATGGGAAGCTAGTGTTGAATGAGCCCAAATCTCCCAACACTAATAAGAACTCTTACACCATAACTTCATTCATAGCAATCAAATGGTCTGATCCTCCTAGGTAACCATTTATCATTAGAGTACAACTAGCTAGTACTTAGCCTCTATTCATAAAGCCTAAAATTCCCTTCATCATATGGGTATCATCACCATCAGCCTCTAAGAATCATTTTATCATACATGTTTCACCTTCGATGGCATTAACTTCACAACATGAATAATGTACTATCAATCCTTCTAAGTCTAGGGAACCATTCATTATATAATTCCCTCCACCTTCAACACGTTAACTTCCAATAATCCATGATCAAGGCTTACCTATTGTGGCTAATAATTGAATGATTAATAAGAAGCCACTACAAAGGTGACAAAAACAAACTATTTTCAAATTAAGAACTAAGCCCACTGAAGGTAGCCAACACCAAAAGGTTTGGAAGAAGTTGACCCATTGAGACCTATACCAAAATTAGCTACACCATGGACAAAGGTCCCAAGGCACATACTTTAAAACATGAAACACAAACTCTAGGAAGAATGAAGAAAGTCAAGACCACCAAGGTTGAAAAATCACACACCAAGGAAAAGAATTTCCTTACAATGATGAAACAAGCCAAATGATCCCATAAAAAAAAGAACACATAATTGAACCCATACAACTTAGTCATCACCAAAGACATGTCTACTAACAAAGAGTTCATCCACTATGCTCAACTTTTATGACAGTGAGGTGAAGATTGACTTTTAAAACAAAGAAGTGCTATCCACTCCTCTCCTCATTACCATAGCTATTGGTAGGTACAAGGTTCATCATGTTCATTTTAATGACAAGGTGGTGACTAGCATGATACCATAAACCATTATGAAGAAACTAGGCTTAACCGAAAACATCCAAGAAACCTCTACCTCAACACTTAAGTCATTCAATGGATCATGAGTAGCACTTAAACATTCCATTGCCTTGAATTTTGTAGCCAAGGAATAATTTCCCATATTTTCTAACTTTTTAGTAGTCAAAGAGACACCAAGTTTCAATTTGATCCTAGGAAGGCCATGGTTAGCAAAGCTTCATGTGGTCTCATCTTCTATACATTAGGAGATTTACTTACCATACGAGGATGGTAAAATTGTGATTTGTGAGGATAACACATGTCCATTGCTTGTCAACAATGTCAACATTGACTAAGTCTTGGAGGTGGAGTTTCAAGAGGAAACTCTCAATACTCAGACTAGGGCTAACAACAAGAACAACTATGATGTTAGCAACACCAACTCTACAGCATAGGATGACCAACAAAAATGCCTATATCTTGCCATGCTAAATAAGAGAGATAATGAGTAGAGAATCATGCAAAAGAAGTTCCTTAATATATCAAATATCAAGCAACAAATTTACAATCAACATACGGTTCACTCTCTTATTAAATCATTCTTGTTTATTTTTGTGAACTTATACCATGTTTTTGTGTCAACATATGGTTCCCTCTCTTATTAATGCATTCATGTATTTTCTTTCAAAACTATCTCATGCTTAGAAAAATTACCATGGCCCCGCAATGCCTAAACCTTGCAACATGTTATCTACCAAGGCCTAAAATTGGCAACACATGGCTTGCCAAAGCCTAAAAATAGTAACACATAGCCTACCAAGGCCTAAAACTGGCAACACATGGCCCACCAAGGCCTAAAGCTATTAAATTTATGGCCCTTCCTTCTATCTCACTTATGTGTACATTATGCCCTATTTTTCTTCTCACATTATGTGCAATTTTTACTTTACAAATTATGCCTTGTTTTACATTGTTACATTTCACATTTTTATTGTCAACACTTTATTTTGTATCAACTTGTAGCCTTTTACTAGAAAAACATAAAACAAACCAAAAATATGAAACATTAAATAAATAAAATTTTAATTTATAATCAAGGATGTCCATATCGATAGCCATAGTCACACTATGTGATAATAGCATATATATAGATATATGGCCATGACCATTGTTGACTGTGCACACAACAAAAATAATAGATGGTTTCTAAACTTATGAGGGCCAGGAATAACTGTAAAATATGACAAAGAGAAAAAAACATAACATGTCCATTATGAGCAAGATAGCTATGGGAGAAAGAGGGGATATGTCATAAAGCTATCACATTATTCCCAGAAGCTAGAAGCCTTTAAACTAATAAAACATACAAACTATTAGTATCCTCAATAAACAAAAACATAACTATAAAACAAAGAAAAAAAGAGAAAATCTATAATGTAAAAATTTAAAACATTTTTTACATAATTCTTAGAATTATCATGAACACTAGCTAAATATCTATATCAAAATCATCTTCAGATAGTAAAACTTGAAACTAAATCCACATTCACAAAACTAGCTCATGAATGTTACAAACATCCTCATGTTGAATAAAACATGAAACAACTCCTAAACAATATGGTGTGAATGTATTAGAAATCTTATAATTACAACCTAGACTAACACTAACTCAAAACAATGCCAATGCAAAAAAAAAAAAAATCTATAATATCAAAAGTGACATTCATTTATGTACCAAAAATTTAAAATTTAAATGGTTAGCCCAACTAAACATAGGCAAGTGACTTGTAACTAGAAGATGCATAAATATTTTTTTCAAAACCAATCCTCATAAATTGTAGCCTTTGACTACCTAGTTTTAATTGAAAGCAATATTTTTGTTGTTACATATGATGGAAATATGGAAAAAGTTGTAGAACATCACCAAAGGCATTTAGGATTTACAAGAATGTCACTATTAAATTGAACATAGCTAGTTGGGTTACTCAATATGAGAGAAATTTTCTCATGTTGTCAAAGCAATGTAGAGAGAAGGAATTAGTGCACCTAAAAGGAGGGGAGCCATTGTAGAAAAACCTAAAGAGAAAGACTAATTTTATGCTAATCCTCATGAATGACTTTATAATAAAGCATCTTGTCATTTACATAAGCCCATCGAGGACTATGCAAACCCAATATTAGCTCATTATACTGAAAAAGTCTCCTCAATTACTGCTATTTCATGCTTTGCCTGTTTACTGCTGCATTGCCTACCTCCTCCTACATGCCTTGCTATTCACCTTATGCACCAGCTGCCTACCCTTGTCACTACCACACACAATGATCAATCTCCATGCTGCTGCACTCCTCTCCTCATTGCTTGCTACACATTCTATTTCCATTACACTACCTCACCATCCTATTTGCTACAAGTTGTGCCAAATCTATTAAAACCCTCATGCGATAGAAAACATTGTTATCTTTTTGCCACCCAGGAAAGCACCACACTTCCAATAACCAATCCACCATTGCCTTGACATAGTAAACCCCCACTGAGTGTTGCATAGGCTTGAGCCACATCCTATTTGCAGGCGGCTTGTCGCTGCTTATTGTCGTCACTACTATGCCCTACACTTGCCCTCCCGCTGCTACTATTACATGGTGTCCTCCAACTACTTCACCTATGGCCATGATGCCACCACTACTCCACCATACCCTAACCCCTTGCACCAGATCCTACATTCTCATAGTCATCGCCACATCAACCAAACATCTCATCATCGAATGGTGTTGGAGCTCAACTACCATGCAGCTTAGAAAGGAGCTACACATGCCCTTAGAAAGCCTAGACATTAAACATGAAATGAACTTGCATAATAAATGAATTGAAATATTTATTAAAATAATGAAAATATTTCAAAGCATAAAGTTCAAAGTATTCAAGTTGTACACCTAAATGCACAAAGAAGTTACTTGGATAAAGCTTGAAGCCAATTGAAGTTGGCAAGTTGTGTGCTGTAGTCAACTTCACAATCCAAGTATTTTTCAACTTTTGATGCCAAAAATCCTTGCATGTTTATAGCTTAGATCTTCAACATTGGTCACTAGTGGGTATTGTTTTTGCAACATTGGTTGCAAAGGTAGTCTGTTGGTTGCCAACAAGGTAAGGTATGTTTAACATTGGTTGCAAAGTGGGTAAGGTTTATGCATTGTTGGTTGCCAAGAGGGTAAGATACATGCAACATTGGTTACAAAGGGTGTATGATTTGTGTAGAATTGGTTTCCAAGGGGCTAAGGTATGTGTACTATTTGTTGCCAAGGAGGGAAAGGTTTTAGCAATGTTGGTTGCAAAGGGAGGGTAAGGTATGTGCTTGACTTTTTTATGTTGGGAAATTACTCCAAGAGTTTCTAATGCTTAGCCAATTGCTAGTTTACTAAAATTCTTACAAATACCAATGGTTACAAGTGCTTAAGGTTTCCAATGTTTTTCAATTCCTTGAACATGTTCAATGTGTTCAAAATCTTTATTTATAGGTCATAGGATTACTAGTTTATGGTTGCAAATTTCTGCCATGTTTGTTTATAGATTGATACAATTTCTTGGTGTGGCAGACCATAATCTCTAATGTAGTTATCCATTTATGATAAGTTTTGATATCCCAAAGGCTATCAAAACCATTCTAGATACCATAAATAGTAAACATATTTTTCCAACTATGCTAGCTTCATCCATCCATGGTGGCTCCATGGGATCCATGATGAAATTTGGGAGGAACGCTGGCCTTCTGAAGAAACAAAATCCCCAACCACTCCAATGCTAGCTTTGTGGAAAAATAGAAATATCCACAACCTCAACACTAGCCTTATATCATGAACGTTGGGGGTTATGGCTAGAAAAATGAGAACCCAACACCACCAATGTTGGATATAGGTGATTCTAGTGTAGTTGAGGCTATACCCCCACAAAACCCATGAAAATGCCAAATTTGGCAATTCGCAAGGCATTTTCAACCTTCCCAAGCCAAAATATAGACATGACATGATATTTTCCACTTGGGAAGTGAGGCTATGATGACTAATGAGGCATCTTTCAGCCCCAAAAGTTTAAGTATGTGAAATTGTAGCTCATGGGCTACAAACCTCACATTTTATAATGAAGACATAGCCTCAAGTGTAGGGGTTAAGGTTATAGTACTAAAAAGTTTTAACATGAATTTTCTTGGTGGTGTTTCAAATAATCCCTTTAATCCTTAGCTTTACAAGCCAACAAGTGCATCTCTAACTTTTGTTTCACAAGGAACCTGACAAGTGCAACCTTGCTATGGATGGTGTTTCAATACCATGATTATTCTATCTTCTTAGTTTGCAAATAGTCTCTATAAGGCACTTGGACTTCCACAAACATGTGATTCCTAAGCTCTTTAATCTCCTTAGCCTACTTTTTATTTTCCTTTTCCAATGCTACAACTCGCTCCCATAGGAACTCATTGAAGCATTGACATTCCCATGAAGTTTTGGCATATGAGAGTCAACATTTAGTGGTACTTTCATATACCTTTTGTGGAAAATTTTCCACTTTAGGTGGCAAGTTGGTTAGTTCATCAATATCAATGGAACAGTTGGAATCCCACCCAACCTTGGACATTGTGAACAATATAATAAAATATACATAAAAAATTAGTAAATAATGAAATAACCAAAAACACTTTAAACTACTACTACCATATAACCATAAAACCCATATGAAATGAGGTGCATAACTTATAAAAACATCTAAAGGAAAAATAAGCTAAGGTTCTTACCAACATTGAGAAAAATTGTGTGTAATCGATTAATCATGTCTTCAACCATGTCACTTATGAATTCAATTTTGTTAGGAACTTTTGCCCATGGTTTCATGTGAACCATAGAGGTTGAAGCATCTAGTTGAGGTTTAGGTACTACAATGGGCATAACCATCAACTAACAATTAAAACCAAGTTCAAATGTGAAAATAAAAAATGCAACATATGAAACAAAATTCATAAGTGCCCAGAAGATCATCTTGGATAATAACAAGAGGTTACCTAACTGTGAACCTTCAAGAATGGCATCAAATGCATCCAGTGTGGCATTGGATAGCCCCTCATCCTCATGTCATTGTAGTGCCCTCTCCTCTAGGAGATGTTGTTTTACCTTTACTACCACTACCTATGGTACCCATTCTTTTTGTTTACCTACAAGAATAGTGAAGAAAAAACATAGAACAAGTTAGCATAAAACATAAAACATAGATGCAAAAATAACTTAAACATGAATGCAAATGGAACATACCTATAACCACATGTTATGCTTGACCAAGTATAATGAAGAGTTTCTTCATGACAAGTTGCTCAACAACTGGTGCTATCTACTCATCCACAGGCCTCTTTAACTTTGCTCTCGCTACACCATTAGCCTCATCACATAACTTGGTCTTTTAATCATTTGTATGAGAAACTTACGGTTCAACCCTCATGGTGTCAAGGTAAGGATAACACATAGAACTAAAATTCTTAATGGTAATAGATAATGATTCCCCAACATCCTCAATAGGTGGGTTTTGAACCTACATAGTTTGAACAATGTGTTTTATCCTAGGTTTAAAAAATTGGGATGGATCATGACTTATCTATCATCCATTCTTCTTCACTACTAGGAACTCCAAGAACCTCCTTAGATATGGCACAAAAAATTCAAAATGAAAATGGCATATCATCTCAAGATTGTTCCAACGTTTTAGGATCTCCTCTCATAGCTTGAAAACCAAGTGAGCTATTTAGTTGAATTGAGCATCCTAAATGGGGATCTTCTTCATGGTACATTTTATAAAATTCATAGTATCTTCTTTTGTAACAACAATATGAGGAATGTCGAGGATCAAAAGAATGGGAACATCTCATTAACCTCGATGGCCTGACACTAGTCTAGAGGTGATCCAATGTGATTGCAATGAGTGTTAACCATTCTTCCACCTCTTTCCCTATTTCATGGGCAACCTTCATGCCCTCAAAAGTGATACTAAAGAGGTTACTGATGGTAGATTTGTTGACAACCAAAGTGACAAGTACACCATGAACATGAGTGACGAATTTTTGAACTCATTCATTAAAGGAGTCAATGACATTCATCATCTCAAGGGTAGGTATGGTTGGGCTAGGAGCCATTAATAAATCAAGAAAACCTACACTAGAAATCCTTGCCTAGTTGGGCTAGATGAATGGCTAGCCAGCTAATGCTGTGTTGAATGCACCTCACCAGACTTGAGGATAAGTGTCTCTTCTACACATCATGAAGTGATTGTGGCAACAATGGATGTTGGTGTAGCCCTTACAACATAACTAAGAAAACCCATCAACTTTGGCATATATATATATATAACAAACATAACATTAAGCAAAAATTGTAGCCATATCGATAAAACTAGTCAAAGAAGCAAAGCCTAGATAACCAAAAAACATTGACATTGTATAAAAATAAAATAAATAAATAAAAATTATTTTCTTACTGGATGAAGGCAATGTCAAGATCCTAAGAGGTATATGTGCATGTGTACCAAAATCTAGGATACCCTACCAAGTATGAGCTATCCCATTTGCTAGGCATGTGTAGTAGGCCTGAGATTAGCATGAGGTATACCTTTCAATGTCATCCTTGAGTTGCTTCATGACCATGAGCCTCACTACTTGGATTTTGGCAAAGACCTCCAGTGCGGTGTGGGCCAAGGGTAAGATTTGATTACTCTTGATCAAACCTTAGTCATCTATCCTATACCTACAAGCATGTCAATCCAAACAAAAATTGTTAAATCTAAGTTTCTTAGTGAAACTAAGAGATGAACCAAAAACTTAGAATTACACTTACCCTTCTAGATGGTAGAAAGTGTTGGAGGATTTTGGAATAAAGTGTGGACCTAGGGATCCATCATTAACATATTGTTGGCATTGTACTAAATGAACTCAAGCATATCCTAGATTCTAGATAAATTACATGTGCCTGTGGTGTACATGCCATAAAATTCTTCATCTTCCACACTAGTGTCAAGATCATCAACTATGAATTTGATGATTAAGCTAGCAAAATGGGGTAGCAAGGTCTCCATGATGATAGCATCGATATCTAATGCCAAGTATGACCATATGATCACACTAAAGTTTTGAAGAAAAAAGGCTAGGAACTCCTTGGCCCCTGGTCTAAACTAGAGAGAACTATGGTCTAAGATCATATTGAGATGTGGAGTGTCTAGTTCTAGTATATGGATGTAGCACAATAGGTCAACGAGCTTAATTACTACCAAGATTGGCTTCATGAAGGCCTTACACAACCTAAAGATGACCATTAGAACCTCATATGACCATAATGAAAAATTACATAACTATTAAACAAAAATTATGAGCATAATACAACATGTAAATAACCACTAAGTACCTAAACCATGCATAAAAAAATACCAAAAGTGGACCAATGCTACCTATACAGCCTAGGAGGTTAGCAATTTCAATAGCTAAAATTACAACTATGTAGTGCAATTCAGATGCAAAACAAATGATAAAATTTTACTAATTTTTTTTTCTAAGTATAGGTATTACACACACATCAAATTTAACAAAACTTTTACATTAATGTTGCAATTTTAGACCTAGGAAAAATTCACATGAAAATTTTAAAAAGCTTTAAAATTTTATGAAAAAGCTAGTTTGCAAAAATAGAATTTCAACTTGCAAACTAGCAAGGGGTTTTGACAATCAATGTTGGGAAGTACCTAGATCATGAGGTTGACTACAAAACACAACTTGCCAACTTCAACAAGCTTCAAGCTTTGTTCGTGCAACTCCTTATGCATTTGGATATACAATTTGTACACATTTTAAAATTTATACTTTGAATATTTTATTATTGCAATAAAGTTTATAGTTCATTTTTTGTGCAAGTTTGTACTCTGATTAATTTTTGTGTTTTATCTTAGATTTGATCTATATTACTATTTAAATCATTACCCCATTTACACTTCTTAGGTTCCTTGATGATCAACAAGACTATATAGAGCACCTTGGATCCTCTTTCTTGGAGATCCTTAAGATCCAAGGTTAAATTATTTTCATCAAGAACCTTCAGTTTTACAGCAACCAAGTTTTTCTAGTGCAACAATGGTATTTTCCTTTCTACTGCCATTATTTCCCCCATGTTGCTTTTGCACCTATGCACTCCACTGTCATAGTGGCCACTATTCTTTTGTCATTATATCATTATTTTTCATATCCACAACCATTATGCCTTGCCCTCATGATGCCATGTAGTTATGATGCCTCTACCTTTCTTTGCTCTACTGTCACCATGCCAAAACCTTGTAGCCTCTATTAGGAAAAATATGATAAAATAAAACAAAATAAGAAATTTTTCAAGTCACACAACCCTTTTCAAGGCCACAAAGGTCCATACTATGCTTTCTGCGACTCATAACTGCACTCCTACCTGCTTGCCCTTACATACCACACCATCATGTGTCTATCCTCTCCATCGACTCTTGTTCACAACATGAACATCCTAGTCTACTACAAAGATGCCCTGGAAAAAGCTACAAATAGACCGTTAATATTTGAATATGATTCAAGTAAGTTCCAAGCTATACAAGCTTCTATTTTCTATTCACATGCTAAAATCAAAGTCCACACACTTTGTAGCATGTGGCAACATGTGACACATGGAAATTTTTATTTTTGATTCCATACACTAAAAATCAAATTCCATATGGGGTAGCATATAAACATATAAAAAAATACTAATTTTTTATTCCATATGCTATGTAGTGTATGGGGTAGCATATGGACATATACGAGCTTAGATATATATATATATCAATTTGCCAAGATGATTTTAAAGAAGAAGATGTTAACCAAGCTCGACTACTAGATGAGGTAACAAGATAACTAAAAGTAGAATCACGCATCCCTCCTGTATTTTTCTACCACTTACCAAATTTAGTTTTACCCTCTCAGTCAAGTTTTCTCTATCTTTGTTTGTTCATGGCATGTTTGAGAAATAAATCTCTCACATAAATAATGCTCAAAAACAACATGAAGAAACAAAGATAGTGCAAACTTGACTAAGAGGGTAAAAATAAATTGGATAAGTGGTAGAGAAATAGAGGAGGGATGAGTGATTCTGTTTTTAGTTATCATGTTACCTCGTCTAGTAGTTGGGATTGGTTAACATCTTCTTCTTTAAAATCATCTCAGCCAATTGATATATATATATATATATATA